>JANHGN010027183.1:0-25792 GCA_024605025.1 Megaceryle maxima
AAATTTTAAAAAAGTCTCATTTAAAACAGAAAATACTAGTATCAGACACAGGGAAAAAAGATGGACCTGAAAACCTACCTCCTCTACAGAAATCACTAAACTTTCTTAGAGAAGGCTAGAAATGGGTACTATTGTATTTTTTGGTAGGTAAACTATATCTCTTGAGAAACTGAAAAGTTCAATAATAAAACCTCCAAAAAATAAACAAAATATGAGTCCTCAAATCCCAAGATGCAATCTGAAAATAAAGAAAATTCCTCATGACCAGCACTCACAACTGGAAGTACTGCAAAATAAAGCAATCAGATACAAAGTCTTTAAAGTGAGTGAATAGTAAGATTCACAAGTGTAGCAGCTAAGCTTGTGCAAAGCAGAGGTACTCACTTGAATTCACTGGGTTTGTGACAATTTACATTAGATGTTATCTTTGCTATGTGTAGCCGTTAGTTTAGATTAAGAACAGTTGTGGGTTTTTTAAATACAGATTAATGATAAATTCAGGGCAGAGAACACATACCTACTATTTTTGCTTAATTTAATGCAGCATTCCCATCATCACTTTTGATGGATTCATACTTGATAAATAAATGTATTTCACAGATAGGCAGATGAATGGGGATCTGACAAAAAAATGTAAGTACTTTTAAAATTTACCACTAATACTGTGTTACTTTTAGTTAAGCTTTTAAAATCTGTGATTGTGTTTTAAAACACACTTTTACCTGAGATTTTAAGTAGCATATATGGTTTGTGTGGATTTTTTACATATTTAGGAAAAATAGACTAATAATTTTTAAGAATAAATAATTCATACTAGTGTAAAACTTTTTAATCTAAAAAAACAAGGACACTTTACTTCAGAATAACAAATATTTGGTATTATATATATTTATAAATATTCTCAATTTTTTAAACCAACTTATATCTGAATTCATAACAGGCTTAGGTCTGAAGAAGCTACAGTGCATTGATCTTACCTTTCCCCTTTTTATGTATTATGGATATAAAATTCAGCATCATTGCTTTTAGAAGTTCTTTTTAAGTCAAGTACTTCACTGAAACTGTCAGCTTTTTCAGGAATGAGTAATAGTTTATTTTGACTTCAGATTCTAGTAAACAGACATCAGGCAACTTATGAGTTGAAATAATTTTTATGTTTCTCTCAGTTCTTCCTGTGTAACACCTCCATCTATTACTGCTGGAGCTTTAAGACGTAGTAAAGAAAAGTAAGTATATTTCTGAAGAATTATGGACTGTTACTATTAGCATGTGTACTGCAGCTCCATATGTTGGGTTTTAATGTTAATGACTACTTATATCCTTTTTTTTTTTTTTTTTTTTTTTACATCTGAAATATAAGAATTAGCAGAAATATTAGGATCCTGACATTCTTTATTCTGCATCTGTATTGCTCAGCTGAAAATTTTCAAATGCATATTAGAGTACTGTATCTTAAGCTTTTATTAATTTCCTGTATGTTCATTGTCCTTCAAACACCTATGAATTATAAAATCATAGACAGGTGAAAAAAATTTGGGGTTGAATGGACCTGCAGAGAACATCTAGTTCAGTCCTAAGACTCAAAGATGTCATTTTGAAATTGTTCCTATTTCTTGGTGTTATACAGTATTTCAATATATATATGTTCATATTATAAATTGGGATGTCTTGTTGTATAACAGTATCAATTATAAAATACTTACAGGAAAAAGATATAATTTCTCCTAATGATTATGTAATATTTTAACAACAAATTTCATACAAATAAATATGGTAAGAGCCCAAATCATCCTTTATCCTCTTTAAAATCATTTCTTATTTGTGGGCATTGTGCAAATATCAAGTGATTTTGGTTAAAGTTAAGAACTTCAGATTTTTTTTTTTCCCTCACAGAAATAAATATACAGTTTTTTACACTGTAAAGGTTAAATATGTGTTCCAGTTCCACATGGCAAACAGTAGAAGTCAGATCTAATATGCACTGTGTCATTCTATTATAACTGTACTAATGATTTGGACTATTAGACAGTTTAAACACTAATTTGTATATATAAAAAAAATCTTAAGTATGCTTATATTTTAGGTGTAATCAACATTTGACCAAGTAAAATTTAGGCATCTAGACTACACTTGTGTGCTGGTTTTGACTACTATTTTCTTCATAGTGTCTTATATGGAGCTATGTTTTGGATTTTTGACCAGTACAGTGTTGCTAATGCAGACATGTTTTAGTTATTGTTGAGCAGTGTTCACTGATTTTTCTGTTTTTCTGCTTCTCACACCATCTCACCAGTGAGCAGTCTGGGGGTGCACAGGAAATTGGGAAGGGACACTGTTGGGACAGTAGATCCCAACTGCCCAAAAGGGTATTCCATAGCATATGATGTCATGGGCAGCATATAAAGCTGGGGGAAGAAGGGGATGTTCAGAGTGATGCCGTTTGTTTTGCCAAGTCACTGTTACACATGATGGAGTCCTGCTTTCCTGGAGATGGCTGAACACCTGCCTGCCGATGGGAAGTAGTGAATGAATTACTTCTTTTGCTTTGCTTACATGTGCAACTTTTTTTTTTTTTTTTCCATACTAAATTGTCTTTATCTCAACCTATGAATTTTCTCATTTTTACCCTTCCAATTTTCTCCCCCAATACACCAGGGACGTGTCAGCAAGTGGCTGTATGGTGCTTATTTGCTGGCTGAGGTCAAATCACAACAGTTAGTCACCCTCTCACCTCTAGGTAACATAAATTCCATCTGCAGAGTAAATATTTTTCACAAAACTTGGCATCCTTTGAGGTTGTTGCTATTAAGTCAATGATTTCTTAATGATACACAGTGCTTTTATACCTGCTTTGATTTTTTAGAAAATTCATAGTGTGTCCCATCTTTAAAACAAAGAGAAAGATTCCTCATTTATCCATTTAAAAGGTGTATATTGGCTTCCCAGGGGTTTTCCACAGGATTGTTTTCAATAAGTTCTAATTACACATTTACGATTTTTCTCACTGTCTCATCTTGACACATTAAAGACATACTGAATTGATGTTTAAAGAAGTAGTAGTTAGTAAATACTCTTTCTCAGACAGGAAGCAAAAGTACTGTGTAAAATAGATTATTAGTCCAAAGCTGCTCTCATGTCTGTGTTTTATCTGTGTATGAAAACCCATTTTTCTACAATCACTGGTAAATACATTAATTTTCAAATGTCCCACCCTTCTTCCCAGAAGCTGAAACTACCATTGACAGAAATATCAAAGGAAATTAAAATATTTTCTCACTTTAAGTCCTTCAAGCACTTCAGAAGCCACAGTAGAGAGAACTACAAGGGTGAGGCAGAAGATGGGTGCACCACCTGTGAGTAAAGAAGGAAATTTCTGTGTGGATCAGTAGAGCATAGGAAAGTTTGTCTGTTTATTTTTTAACATGTTAGAAGGTATTGGTTTCAAATTGAGTAAATCTTTCTTAGTTCATGGATCATTGACTGGGTAGATTGTAACAGCTCCTCTGGAGCCATTATGGTATGTCATTTCAATCCAGCCCTTGAAATTGTCTATTCAGCCTCTCTGTTCCAACTCCACAAAAAGTGTCACTGAAATCATTGCTCTGTGTGCTCACCATATTGTTTTTAAACCTTCACCTAATAGGTATGTATTTTTTTAAATATCATAAGCAGTTAGACCACACTGTAAATGAACTGTTAAAAATGTATGCTTTAAAAGCAAATGTAATAGTATAAGTGCAAAAAAAATCCTCTAGAAGTCGAACAAAAATAATCCAGAAATATTTTTAAATTGTTACTTAAAAAAAACAAAACAAAAGGATTATTACCAAAGAAAAAACATCTTCTTAGGCTAGATCACTTTGCCCCACTACGTGGGTATGGAGCTGGTTGTCATTTGCATGCTCAGCACACCATACCTCTGACCTGTTTGCTAAACCTGCAAATAAAGTCATGATCAGATTCAGTAGAGGAAGCTTAAAGTACGTGACAGAGGCCTCCGAGTTGATGAGTATTTGAGAAATCTTAAAAAAGGAACTGAACCGTGCAAAGCAATTCCATCTTTGACTTTTAGGTGTAGTAGATGCATTATCAGTCTTCAAGGTGAACAACAGTGGACAAAAATAATCATTAGTGTTGAAAGCTAGATGTTTTTCTGGTGTCAAGCAGATCAGTGGAACTATAGCTGTTTACACCTTCTGGAAAGACAGTTCTTTAGCTTTCTCCTTCATCTGAAGGTGCTCTTCGATTAGTACATATAGGCTATATATTTATATTTTATTAAGAAGCATTAAATAATATTAGATAGGATTAAGATGACAATGAAGACTATGGAAGGCAAGAACATTCATTGTGATGTGGTTCTGAACTGTTGCATTTAGAAATAAATCATTCATTTTTTCTATTGATTACAGAAAAAAACCTCCTAATAGAGCACAAGCTGAGGTACAAAAAAAAGCAACTGGCAGAAGGGGTGTATGAGCTGTCTTCTTCCTCTCTTCCTCCTGAACTTCCAGCTGTTGTAGCCTTTCAATGAACAAAGGCACCTCCACTAGATTCATATTCAAAAGGATTAACTGTACAAAATCTTATGCTCTCAGAAAAACAAAACAAAACAAACAAAAACCAACAGAGATCCTACTTACCTAGAATTTAGAACACTGTAAATGTAGCTACTTTTCTGAAGCTGTTACAGATAGAACATCCAATATTCCTTTGAGAATACTGCATTGTTTCTGCAAGTTCTTAGAGCACAAGCTCAGAGTCATTCATCATCTCTCAATATGACATCTCTCTGACCAACAAGTCACTTAACAAAATATCCCAGCTGGTTGTCAGTATTATATACAAAGAGAGCAGCAGATCCCAGGGAGAAAATAGATCTTCTCCTTCCCTCCCCTTTTCCTCTTGCCTAAGCAGCATAGATTGCCTGGAAAACAGATTTTAGGCATCTGTAATTGAATGTGAGATGAGCTTCCACAAGCTTTAATGAGGAATAATATTACTGCCCAGGCAGCAGAAGCTGGTGCATGGCTCCATGTCCAAACTTATTTCATTAATATTTACCAAGGTTTCCAACTCTCCCCAGGCAACAATGCTGTAGTAGGAAAGAAAGCTGCATTTTTGTAACTCTCACAGCCACCCAACTAATTACTAGAATGTGCAGGAATAATAAGTATATGGAAGTGATGTTTCTCAGGTGAGGGAAATAGGTCTTTTCCAGAGGGAAAAGAGCTTTTTTGACTGTAGTTACATATAAAATCCTTCTGTACAGTATTTTAGCATTAGAAGTGTACTTTTGTTACCTTTAGCACTTTTAGGAAGAAAATTAATTCCAAATAACAAGAAGGCATTAATATTACAAACTTTGAATTAGAGAATATAAGCAGTAAGAATATCCTTTGTTATAGTCTGCCAAAGTACTCTGTTCAGTGATAGATTAGTATAACTTAATTTCAAAAATAAATTTGAATATAAATATAAATATATATAAAGAAGACAGGAGGTGCCATGAATTACATTTTGTGGGGCCAGCAAATGAGCTCACTAGGGCAGTGGAAGACCTTAATTTGTAAAGTAGATGTGCAAGTTGTTCAACATGGGGCTGAGACATCCTTAAACTTCTGAGGGCCCAAATATTCAGTGGTACAATATCTTATTCACACCATCATTTTAATATTTCCATGTTAATTTTTATGTGGAACAAGTTGGATCTAGAGATCCCCAGTAATTAAGTAGTATAATTCTATATGCATAATTCTTAAAAGTTCTCTCTTTTTTTATAATCTTACTTGAAACAAGTGTTTAACAATATGACTGTAGATCTTTTTTTAGTGAACACACAGTATTTACAATTTTGAATCAACATATTTGACAGTACTGGTCACCAACCATCATATGTTTGTAGTGAAAAGGCTCAGCATGACAGATGAAGCCTATCTATCTGTAGGATATGTCTATGTTCAAAGTATATATTATTTGTATAGCGAATGTTTGTATAAATTATCAGAATCTAAATATAATAATGTTTGTATCATTTTAGACATAGAGGACTAATTTTCTTTAGTATTGTTATTTAATTACTTCCATTCTTTCAGAAAACTTCAAAAAGTTTTATGGAGTCCCATATATAAGGATTTAAAAAATTCTTTTTTTTACCCAGTTTGCCTGACTTGGAGGAAGGAAGTGGTGACCCTGAACAGTGTCTGGCCTGATCCATAGGATATTTCAAAACATAGAGTCTCTTTCTTCAATCTATAAATTAAAACAAGACCTTCTTCCACCAGTTCCTGATGATTGTCAAAATATATATAAAACAAACAAACAAACAAACACAAACAAACCATGAATTGTCACAGTAGGGGTTGGTTTGTTTTTTGTTGGTGGTTTTTTTCATTGTTTGGTTGTTTTGTTGTGTTTCATTTTGTTTTGTTGGTTGTTGAGGTTTTTTTCTAGATTCATACAGTTAGCATCATTGTCAAAAGTCAGAAGTTTCATACTTTTTTTTCTGGCAGATATTTGTTGTCACCCTTGCACAATTAATTTCTTACCTCCTCCAACTTTAAGAGCTAAGGAGTATGTCTGAAAACTTCCTTCATGGTGTATATATAATAAAATAATTTATTAAAACACAGACACATACAAATTAGAAAGGACAAATATTTGAGTAATAAACCCCATAATTTTTACCTTAAAGCTATACACATCAGTGACTTGCTCACTGTGATGCTGTTGTAATGCCTAGCCTCTAGGATCTTCCCTCAGCAGCTGAATCACCAGATTTCAGTCAGGTATGGAAACATGAAGGATGAAAAACATCTAGAAAGAATACTGTGCTAAGCTGGAAGTAAAAAAAAAAGTAAAAAAAAAAAAAACAGTGTACAGGAAAAATCCTTTCCTTTCTCTGCCATAGAGGACAATTCTTTCAAGGATAGGGTTCCCTCTACCTTTCATTCTCCTGATGTGTTTTTAACAGAGAAAAATAATAAAAGAAAAAAATAATAATAAAAAAAATAAACTCCAGGGTCATTCTTTTAAAGAGCTTTTCATGTAGGGAGGGGACTACATTATTGGGACACTAAATCTCTTCTTCACATAATGCTTTCCACAAATCTCAGTGTGATAAAACTTGCCCAGGCTATGCTCTCTTCTTTCTGCAAAGCAGAACAGCTCTTACTGGGAGGCTTGAAAATGTTCCCATTTCCTGAGCAGTCTGTAATCTGGTAGTTGGACTGCTCTCCAGAGGGTTAAGAATTATAGGGTTTCTTGCATATAAGACTTTAGCCAGGATCATTCTTTTTTTCCCTCTCATTCTTTCATTCAGATTTTGCATGATTAATTCATTCTTGCCCTGTTTCAACCCACAAAATCATTCCATTCTAAACTTAAGATGTAACTGTTTCCCCAACACCCTTAACAACTTTTAATCTATTATTTAGTATTAAACCATATAATTGTATTATTTATAGCTTTTCTTGTAAATTATCTTGGGATGCATTTTTATGAAATGCTATTCAAAATAAAATTGTATTGCACTGAAGAACAGTTCTCATTTATTTTTTAATAATTATTTGATCTTGCCTCGATCTACTGAGTCACTGAGGCATCTTATTCCTGGTGATTTAAGGGATACTGTGAAGTTAAAACTCATATAAACTCAGATCCTCAGCTAATGTAATCGGCAAAGTTCCAGTGCAATCAGTGGAGGTCTGCCAAGTCACACTAGTTCTGTCCTAGAGCAGTTTTTAAAAATCTCTTCTCATCTATGTTTTAAATGACACTTTAGATTCCGAATAATTTCTTCTAATCTACATTGCTTGTCACAATATACAGTTTATTTTTTCCATTTAATCTTACTTAGACAGGTAAATCAGACTGGTTTATTTCTAAAAGCCTTCCAGTTCTGCCTGCAATATAGTACTACATTTTTTAAATGTTTTCACTGCTAACTCTGCAGGGAAATGTAATAAAATTGAAACTATATGTTATGCAAGTTTTATGGAAACACTTTTGTCAAATCATAGTCACTGAGAACTTATTTCTATAACATTATAGTGATCATTCTCAAACACTATAAGAAGAGTATCAAATAATATATGCCTATGACAACCTAAATTTTGAGTGAATGAATGATTTTAGGTGGCTCCATTTTCAGACATGCAGATTGAGAAATCACAGGGACACCTGATTCAGCAAGATTCTGAAAATTGACATAAATTGTGCATGCAAAGAGAGATTCTTAGGAAAATACAGTGAGAAAGCCATTCTGTGTATGACAAACAAAGTAGGTACCATTCAAAATTTTTCCACCTAAACTGTTTTTACCCTTTTCTATTAATATTGACAGTAAACTGTTACTAGTAGAAATGAAAGAACAGAAATCCAAACTAAGCAAGAACATCTAGGGATGTGAAGTACGGTTTTGCATCTTGCTAAGCTGCACAGCTACTTCAGCTGAGCTCTGCATCTCTTGCTTTAGTATTAATCGTTCACCTTCAGAAGAATCCTATCCTCTCTCTAACACGACCATGTATATTTTCAAGTGATACTATTTTAATAGTATCCGTGAATCACAAATATACAATTTACTTCAGGTACAGAATACATACTTCACATGAAGATAGAAAAAAATCCTTACTAATAAAGTTGCTTCCTGGCTAGCATTATTTTCAAACTTTTTACTATACTAAAGCATCACAGTCAAGCATAATGGGAGTAGTTGTTTCAGTTTAATGTAAGGCAGAAAATAAATTAAATTACACCATGCATCTTCAGATTAACATAAATACAAAGATCTGAGGTCTTTTTGTTCCATAGAAGGTATATTCCTGCCTTGATTTGTTATTGTTTTTGCTATAGAATGGGAAATTGAATTTTAAAAATTTTGACAATTTTCACTCATTCATTTGGGTGGTTTCTTCTATTAAAGAAGATTAATTGTCAGTTGGAAATGTTATCAGTAGTGTATTTTTGGTTTTGTTGCTTTTGTGGGGAAGGTTGGTTGTCAATACTATTCTGAAAAACTCTTTTAATTGGTTAACATCAAATGTAAAAATCTGGTAAGAATCTCAGTAGGTAATTTTTCAAGTAAGAAAAACATTACATGGCAGAAACCTGCATGCACCCAGTAATCCCTTTTGGGTTTGAAAATTCTGTGGCAAGAAAAAATATTTTAACTTTCCATATTCTATTTTTTTACATATTAATGCATTTAAAAATGTTATTAAATTTAAGATTGTAAGCATCCTAATGATAAAGAAACTGGGTGAACTGCTAACATGGTAGATTTCAGGAACTAATAGATATTAATGGCTGAGCTAGTCACCCTAGGGTTCCTTTACAGTAAAAGGAGAGAATTAGGTACTTCTGGCACAGACTTTATCTAATCAAAAGAAGAATTCTAAAATGGATCTAAAATTTCCATTCACTATAAAAGACCCAGGGGTGACTAGCTCAGCTGTTAACATCTAAGAGTAAATATCTGGGGCAGGATATAGTTCAAGATTAAAACATTTATATTTAGGCATCTGAAGTGCCTACAGACATATAAGGTGTCAAGGCTGACATTGCAGACAATTGAGATCTAGTAAATGCAGCTGATGGATTCAAGAAAGCCAGCTAAGCAGTAATATGGTGTTTACTTTAGGATCACTTTTAAAGTGAGCTGAACTGTGTTCTACACTTTACTAAAACTTTACTATCTGATATGGAATCTTAGTTAACATATGACTACCCACTATCACAAAGGTGCTTACATACACATTATTTTTATCTCAGACTGAATTTTACATCTTTCAATAAGGTTCAGTTACCTTAAGTTGGAAGTTTCATGCCTTTAAAGCATCCTTAAATATATATGTTGCTGCTGCTGGGCTTCAAGATGTAACACAGGACCTGTGGGGACTTCTGTCCTTTGGGAGAAGCAGCTGGAAGCCATGAAAGTACGCAGTAGCATCTCAAATGACACTAGACATCTGTCTTTAGACAAAATCTTTGGGTCTTTTGCTTAACCACATGCTGAATCACTGAATATTGTTGATCCCTACATATTATTGAATAAGGACTATAGTAAAGGATGGCAGTCCTACTTCTGAAATCAAAACAAATAACTTCTCTGCTGAGAAACCAAAGTCTCAGTGAGCCTAGACTAGGCTATGGAAAGGGTTGAAATGTATGTCTCACAACTGACCTGTGTAATAATAAGATATTATAACAACATTTTTATATATAAATATACATATTTTAATAAATTTTAATATATTTTTTCCATAAACTGTGGCTAAGTTTCTAAAGTCTGTGTACAGAAGACTGAAAGCATGAAGACTGTAAATTAGAGATGTGACAGGATGCCACATACACACAAAACACAGCATATTAGGGTGGGTTTTTTTCCTGATGTATATCATAGTGTCTGTCTCTGCCTTTTCCAAAAGTGCTGAACAAACTTTAACATATTTACAAGGTTCTTAACCTTTTTTGGTACACAAGCATAACTTCTAGAATAATCTTTAAGTTCATGTACATATATATAAAAACCATAGATACGTATATATATAAAACATAGCCAATGTTACTTAGAAGATTACAACTGACTTAGTTTTCAACTAAGCACTCTGTATGATGGCATCTAAAACTGTGATCCATAAAAATTAATTTATTGAACATAGAGTTGTTAATCTGCAGAAAATATGGATGAGAAATAATGTTTCGTTTTGCCTTTACTTTTTCTGATTTCCATGAAAAAAATTATGTTTCAGTATTCTCTACAAATAGAGGTGCAAGATGGAGCTCTTGCAGACATGCCTGAGCTAACATTTAATCAGGTAATCCAGGTATCAGTATAAATATAGCATAGTAAAAAGAAATTCAACAGACTTTCAGTGGCACCCATATGTTTTTTAGGTAATTATCACATGAAGAGTTCTTTGGTACTAGGCAAGACTATATCTGATACACAGACCAATATAAAAAAAAAAACATATATATGCACAATTCAGGCATGCATTTGACTGGATCATCAATATATTTTTAATTTTGCTCACTGAATGTGCTCTCCACTTTGCCTGAAGCAACTAAATAATCTTTCAGCCACAGAAAGAGAGCAAATGTGAATTATTTCTTTCTTTCTTTTTTTTTTTTTTTTATAGAACAGACAGCTGGCAGATGCATGGATCCCAGCCCCCTGCCTCACTGGCAGGCTAGGCAGTGGGAAGCCTGCTTTTTGGACAAGGTAGAGGTAAAGACCCTGGTGCTCAAAATTTAGCATCAGCTATTCAGTTTGACATAAGCCTAGGAGCATGTAATTGCCATAAAATTCTCCCTTCTAGGGAATAAAGAATAGCACATATCTTGTTTAAGTCTAGAGAGCACTTGAGTGATGATTTTAAGGCTCTAAATTTTGAACTTAGAAGGTCGGTCTATACCACATAGGTACCTCCACCTCTCTTCCTCCTTTCATTCTCTGTCTAAGGTATTTAAGAAGTAAAATCTATTTAGTCAATCTTCATCATATTGATAGATATTGGCACAGTAGCTAATAACAATAAGAGTTCCGTTTATCTCTGGTAGAGCTCTACAGCACAAAGCCATAAATTCAGTTCAAAGTGACCCCAAGGATGACTGCAGACTGAAATCCCAAAACAGTGTTATAAAAAAAAAGTCTACTAACTCCTAATTAATCTTTGATTAAAGCAGAACATCTAAAGAGATACATATGGGAGAAGCATTAATACAAAATTAGTTCAGTCAGATCATCAGTTCTTTTGCTATGCATATAAAATGAATTCATCATGACAGGATGCTTAACTTGATACCAAAATATTCTAAACCTGACTAAATATATCAAGTAAACAAATAAAGCCACTTATAGTTTGGGTAATTTAAAGTTTATTACCTAAAAGAAAAAAATGGAAACGACAGAGAGCCATGGTTTGCTTTCAGTGATACAGAATAAAGCTACAGTAGTTACATCAACTTTATGGATGCTATACTTGTATTACACTAGTGATTACACTATTCATTTTCTTAACCCAGAAATGTAAGTAACAGTTTAATGTATGCTTGTTGGAGCACAGAGGTACTGACATTCTCTCAGAGGTCCTTTCTAGGAATCCTCCTTCCCAGCCTGAAAGACGTCCTACTTCAAGAGCCCTGAGTCTGTCCATCTGTGCTCCAGAAATGGCATGAGCTGCACAAACTTCCACTGCACCCTATGCCACATGTGCTGTACATCTTCAAAAAAGGTCATGGTGAAGACAGGATGAATAAAATTCAATTATATTTCCCATTGCTTTAGACAGATCATGATGGGTTTTGCCCAAAAAAAGGACAAAAAAGGAAAATTATTGTCCCACTATAGTTTTCCAGCTATTTTCCAAAGTTTTAATATGAAGAGGACATTGCCTTTCCCTCTTCCTCTCTTCAAGAAAGTATATTTCCAGGCAAAAATTTTTGAATTTCTTTCTCCAAGCCATTTGTGCATCAAACAACTGAGTGGGTACAGTTTTATTTGTTTACTTGAGAAGAAAGTTTATGAATCAAAAGAAAGCTTGTTCAGAGGTTTCTCAGTGTTCACTGTAGAGTTATAATCCTCTGATAACAAGGAATAACAAAGCTAACTTTGACAAAATTTTATTTATAACAGCACTACAAACCACCTCCCCCTCTATATTTCACTAATGTAATTGAAACCATGTTTACTTTGCTCTCACTATAATTGTACTTCTAAATCCCAAGGAACCACAATCATTTGGCTTGTGAAGATGTATTTTAATACCAAGAGAACATAATGTCAGAAAAGGGAATAATAAATTTGTCTTTAGATGGATAAGCTATGCTCAAAGAGCTGCCCAAGCCACAGGTTAGCCTGGGTGGTTCAAGTAGAAATCTCTTGGCGCTAAAAGAAGTGTAGTTTTCTCAGTGCTCTGTTTGTAATGCAACCAACTCCACCAATAGCTTATTTTAAGTCCATGTTTGTAAAGGTACCTTGGTATGACATTAAAGTGTATCCTTTGCAATTTTGCCACAAAGTCATATGTCAGTAATGTATTTCACAGAATTTTTAAAAATCTCAGATTCCAACAACGATATCAGGTTCAAGACATTTGTAAAGACAATGCCATGTGCAAATGCAAATTTAAGAGATCTTCTATATAACTATAAAAATATTAATAAACAATATTTATATTACAAAAATGCATGTCCTATTTGCAGAGGCTTTGAGAAGGTAGTATATAAATACACAGATACCAAAATGAAAAATTCTGTGGGGTTTTGTCACCTGCCTCCCCCCAGTCAATACATTCAGTGCTTTGGGATCCAATTGCTGCTTCAGCAAGACTTGATAGAAACAGCTTTATATCCAAAAGTTCGTCGCAGGTTTCTAAATACTAAAGTATATCTTAAAGGCTGGCTTTTAAGAAAGAAAACAGCTAATTATGAAATGGTGACTCCAAAACTCTGATAACCATAATACTCAATAGAAAGGTTAATTTTTAAGACCTCAAAATCATGATTACCACAGGATTGCAGACCTAGTCCTTCTCTCATCTGAAATAAGCTTCAAAATTCTCCTGGCAGGTAAGGGCAATCTAATGATATCCTAAATATGCTGCTTAGGAGATTGGCTGGGTTCAGGAAATGCTTTTATGGAAGAGATAAGGGAGCAATGAGATTTTCAGAGACTTCAAGGAGTTAAATTCTAATTCACTTAGGAAATGCTGCCTTGCAGCATGGAACATTTTATACTAGTTTGTGAAGGGGACCAAATCTCTAGTAAATAAAATGGATATTTCTGAAAACCAAACAAGAGGGACAAATTCATTCATGGAAGAAACATAAAAGGACAAAACACTAGAGTTCTTTGTACTGTACTTTAGTGACTTATTGGATCCTGTATGGCTCTTATGTTCTTTCCCTCTCTGTTTCTTTTCAGTTCTGCTAGAAAATAAAGTCTCAAACAAAAATACTTCTGTTCAGATTTTCTAGATACTAATTTGCATCCCTCATTTTTTTTTTTTTTAAAGAAAAATATTATATTACCAGTGAACATATGCTATGCAGTGCTTCTAACTCAGTATCTTAAAATAAGGTGAACTTTCTGGTTTTTCCTCTGTAGAAAAGCTTTCAAATATTCAGTTTCCAGGGTTTTTTTGACAGTATAAAAAGAAATTCCCATATTGCACCATATTATTCTTGAAGAAGAGGTTTGATCTTTACACTTGTAAGGAAGAAAAAAAGGAAGTACAAGTGAAAAGAGGAGGGAGCTGGAATGCCTCGTAGGTGCAATGTTTGATTTTCCATATGACAAATTAAAGAAAAAAAAAAAAAAAAGTATCATAAAATGAAATAATGCATATTCATGACTGCTGATGTGCTACCAAAATAAGCAATGCATCCTATAAATATACTTTGATTCTTCTACTATTTATTCATTTCTAACACCTTAAAATTCTTGTAATTAATGGTTAAAAAATGTTAGGTAGACTAGATATTAAGTTTAAAGAAGAAGAAAGACAAGACCAACCTGTCATTCGAATAATATTTTTAGATGTTATTTGCCAGTAAAGAATACTGTTTCTTTATGAGATACAGTTAATATTGTATTCCCTCCATGTCCATTCTGTCTCTTACACAAAGTTGATTCATCAGGTCGTAAGTTCCACCTTTCCTTAAAATGTTAATAGGAGTTAGGGGTGTTAAAATATTAACAGTTTTGTGTTAAGAAGTGAGGAAAATAGTAATAAATAAATAAATAATTAATTAAGAAAGAAAGAAGAAGAGAAAGCTTCAGGGACAACTTATTGAAGACTTTGAAGACTTTCAGTACTTGAAGGATCTTACAAGAAAGATGCAGCAGCTTTTTAGCAGGGCCTGTTGCAATAGAACAAGAGGTGATGGTTTTAAAGTAAGAGGGGTAGACTTAGACTAGATACAAGGAAGAAATTTTTTACAGTGAAGGTGGTGAAACACTGGAACAGGTTGCCCAGAGACGTGGTGGCTGTAAACATTCAAGGTCAGGTCGGATGGGATTCTGAGCAACCTGATCTAGTGAAAGATGTCCCTGCACACTGCAGAGGTTTTGGACTAGATGACCTTTACGGTCTCTTCCAACCCAAACTATTATATGATTCTATATTATCACTGAAAATGGCCTTCAATTACTTCACCCCATTTGAGTGGAAAATCATTTATTTCTCCAAAAAGTAGCTGAAAAAGCCCTGCAGAGGTTATATCACTAATATCACTGGCCTCCAATCAGCCATGAGTACTATTCCCATTTCTTAGCTCCTCCCACAGTGTGACCCTTCCTTCTCCATGACCACTTCAGGCTTTTTTTTTTTTCCTAGTAATAAGGGTGTTATTCACCTTGCTTTTGTCTTACATTAATTTCTTTCCTTGTTTCATGCGACTGCTATTAAGTGTATCACCATTCTTATTTCACATTCTTCCTTGAAAGTCAGTTCAATTTTTTTTTTTTTTTTTTGCCATGCCTATCAGGGCCCATCATCAGACTGGTAGATGCAATACAAAGTGGTAAAGAAAGTCACATATTTTTATTCATATTCAGATTTTTCTTAAAAAAATACATGTATGTGCTAAAGCTCAGGTTCTGGTCCTTCAAGTCAAGGCCAGTTTAAAACAAACCAGGGTTCATTATATTAATTTCTTCTTGTATTTTCATTGTTAATCATGACAACATTCCTGATGCTCATGAAATTAGTATTTTATTTAAACAAAAACACTTGGGTTCTCTCCTGGAATGTTTTGTTAAAGTTCTCATAACTGTATAGCTACAATTTGTAATGTATTGATCAATCTCTTACATATAGTAACAGTATCTAATTTTTTATTTAATCTATTGCTAAATATGCTTACTTTGGGAACTGGAATCATTTGCAAATTACTTCAGAGATGAAACTTCACAAATCTCAAAGACAGGCACTTGATCAACAGATATTAAGCCTTCATCAGTAAGGGCTCTGAATTTGCATAAATTTGATTCATTATGCTCAATAACAATAAAATATTTCCTGAATACAAATTTCAGATTACAGATTTTGACTTCTAATGAATTGTCATTAAATTAATTCCATAATAGAATGGAATATGATCTATGTTACCAAATCAAAATGTAAAGGGACTGGAAAACAAAGAAAAAACATATAAAGATGAAAGACTGACATGTTTGATAACCTAAGTCACTAATTTTCGGTTTGAAAGACACTGCTTGCAATATGTCCTGGCAGTAGAAGAAATTATACTCAAAACAGGAAGTGAAAATACAGTATAAATTGGTGCAAATTATATGGCTTCATAACATTATCCTATACATCAGGAACAGTGCTACTGAAATGATTGGAACTATTTTCTTAATCAAAGAAGTGGAGCATAGCTCATAATACACACATTTCTGTCAGTGTGAGCTCTCAAGCAGCTTTAAAAAGAATAAAAATCAGGGGGGGAGGAGGTATATACTCTATATATCAAATACACTTATCCAAAAAGCCATCACAAGCTGGCATGTGTGACAAAGTACTTTGAAAAGCTTGTTCCTCTAGGAAAAAAACAGTTCAAGGGTTTATAAAAAATACTAAGTATTAATGCAACAGCATTAATTTCATTCAGTTTCCCCTGACCTTGACAGAGGTGTTCAGATTCTTGTCTAATAGAGTCTGTATCCTTTTGCAATATTAAAAAAATAATATCACAAAATTACAGTTGCATTATAGACTAGGAGATAGAAACAAATGTCAGAAAATTCTAGGGTTTAGTTAAATTGTTGAGTTCACAAACATTTTCCATTTCAACGCTTTTCTTCTAACATGCAACAGAAAACTGATCATCCACTCTCTGCAGCTTCATGAGGGAAGAATATCAGACTACAGGAGAAATATCAATAACTGGTTTTTAACCTCATAACACATCTTATAAAATAATTTTCAGATTTGAAAATGTCCCTATAGATGGAATGTAGATTGAAGGGTGTAAATTGGGAAAGTTTACAAAGTAAGTAGCTTCTCAGTCACACAGACTTCTCCAAGCCCATTATGTCCAAGATAGCAAGGAGAAATACTGTGTTTTCCAAGCAAACCATTGCCAAGAAGCTGGACCAGATGCATAAGATGCACTCACTGACACCACCATGCTTCTGACTGCACCACACGTAACAGGTGTATCTGAGAAGGGAGCACACAGGAAGTATATGACAAATATGGATGAAAAATGACCATTATGATGTCTACTAAAATATGCTCTTGTTTAGAACAGTGCTGAGAGATTGTGAGACTAAATATAGTCTGTTCTCACTCCTTCCCTAGCAACTTCCCCTGTTCATGCATCTTCAGAAAAGGACTTGTGAAATCAAGCAATAACAATAGAAGCAGAGCACTGTAGGAATGTAAATGACTATTGAAGTAAAATGTTCTATCAGTTGAGCATTTAGAATGAGAAATTGAAACACTGATATAGGGAAAAAGGAGGAAAAGCTTTTGTTGTTTCAGAAGCTGAGAAGCTGTTTACTATAGAGATTTGTTTGCTTAACCTACTAAGTGACTCATTTCAGCAGAGAATTGAGCCCTTCACCTTAAACCATCTGCAGTGTAATAGAGTGTAAGAATTAATAGCTGGGTGCCATGATCCAAAGTGATACTTTTCTCTATAGTGCCAATATGTAGGAAAGTTTTTCAAGAGAATGGGTTTTAAAATAGCTGAAATTCTCACATCACAAGGTCTCCACATAAAAGAAATTTACTGAGTACCCTAAACATAGAATAAATAAAGGATATTCAAGCATTGATTCAATAACACTTCTTGCCAAAAAAATATTAAAGAATATAGAGGAAGAAAATAGAAAATCAAAACTTCATCCTAATCTATATTTTCTAAAAAACTGATCAAGAAATGTTCTTTTTTTAAAGACTATGTCTATTTACAAAAACAACAAAAGAGCCAAAAGGAAAACTTAATTTTAAGATTAATTTTTAGTTTCCATTTTGTTTCCAGGAATTATACACTTCACACAGAAGATATTACTCAGTATACAAACATACACATTCCAGGGAAACACCTAAAAATCAAAATATACAGCATATGATTCTTGTTTAAATCTGTTGCTTAACCTAATTATTGCATCATTCTCTGTAAACTGTTTTTTTTTTATTAGAATAGAGGCATTACTGTGATGTTTTAGTTCTGTATTTATAGAGTTTGCATTTAACAAAGTAATCATTACCAAACATTCTTTTTTTAAAAAGTATTTCCATCTTTAGATGTTGATTGCTTTCCCCAGATGTACCATTTTTGCATATACTTATCTGCCTATTCTACTTTTTTCTAATGTGCTCTTCAGATACTGTAATTGTTAATTTCATCATTTATTCAAAGCAGTAAGCCCTGTCTAGAGGTACTTTTACATGCAGAAAACTTAGAAATTTTCCTCAACATGATATCTAGTCATAAAATAGAATTTAGAAAGACTTTTGTCTTTTGCACATGAGCACCAAATAACAAATTTTATTCCATGTTTTACCTGACTCAAAAAACACTGTATCACTGGCTTTACACAAGAAAATTTAATCCAAAATCTTAAACTGTAAAAGGAAGAAATTCAGAATGTGTTATGATTTTAACATGGGACTTGTGCTAGGACTACTCCACTTTCTGTTTCAGTGAAGACCTAAACTTTTTCTCAAAATTGTTTCATATAATTGAGTGGGAAGTCAGTTAAAAGAAGAGTTATTTGTGATTTATGGACACATTTATAATGATAATATACTTCTTCATATCAACATGAGCATACATTGACAGCAGAAAACCATATGGACAATAATAAATCCACTGAAATTACTAAATCATCTACAACACCTAAGTTTTCAGAAAATAATTTTTTTTTTATGTAAATGTGACACAGATTTTGCAGGAATATCACCATCTGGAACTTAACTGTCTTGGTGAGAAATTCAGGTTTTTTCCCTAGATATTTGAGACATCTTCCTAAATTTCCATAACTTTTCAACAGAAAATCACCTTTGATTTCACTGACTGTGATTGTGCAAAAGAGATCAATAATTTAAATTAAAAGGTTTATCTGATGTCTGGATTATTTTATCTGACTGAGATAGGGTTTTCTTATGGAGAACATAGCTTTACTGAACAGCTCTTGGAGAACTTGACAGATATATGATGAGAACAGTTGTAGTTAACAGACTTAAAAAAGTGTCAAGGTTTAGAGGCTGGGCTGTCAACTAGACAAATGGCAAATGTTCTCTATTAAGCCCTCTCCCTTCCTAAAGGGAAAGAGAAAGAATAAGGAAGAGAGACTTATGAAATAGAAAAGTAGAACAGCTTTTATTATAATAAAATGAAACATACACAAATATATAGAAAACTAATGTCAACCCAACCCCCACTGATGGCAATTACATTACAGTCACCACTGATGCTGTGGAGTAGGCACCAGGGAAGTTCCAGACTGGACTCAGCGGCAGACAGGAATGGGATACAAGAGCTGGATTATGGAACTGGATTCAGGAACATACAGATCAAGATCAAAGGCACAATGGGCAGACTCCTCTTTTGATGCCAGCCCTTGAAGAAAAGAACTTGACCTTCATGATCCCTCAGTTTTATTCTGAATATATATGGGATGGAATACATTGTTGGTCCATTTAGGGTCACCTGTCCTGTCCAGTTCTCCCCACAGGTGTGGCCTTTTACTTTCTGCATCCCCTCCAACAAGCTTTAGCAGCGATCTTGGTCTTCACAAGAGCAAGTATAAGCAAGAGCCTTTCTGCACACCAGTCCTTGCTAGAAACTATAAACGCCAAGTATTATCACTGATAGAAGCAGACACTGTCTGGGAAAATATGCCATTAAGTTCTGTAATTGCAGATATTTAGAAGAACTGATCTGAAAAGTAAAATCACTGAACAGAATTAGTTCTGTTCTAACTTAAACCAGGACAAGAAGGAAAGGCTTTAGTGTTATTAATTCTTTAGAGACACAGCAACAAAACTTACAGAAATGTACCTGTACAGTTGTGACTTAGAGTTTTTATTCCCCCACCCTAAATTGATCTACTCCTGTTCCTCACCAGAAATGACTGGCAGTGTAATCTGGCCTTTATTATAGGTTGACACGTTACTGAGGACCTGTATCTATACAGTTGTTAAGATTATGCAAAACTGTCAGTTATCACAGTCTAGGACTGTCTTGTCTACTGTATTAGTTGTAGTGTCAAGATGCTGGCAGCAAGGGTGTGGAGAGCCCATGCTGGAGCACAGGAAAAGCATGAAGAGGAAGAAGTGGCAGAGTAGCAGTTATGAACTGACCACAACCCCCATTTCCCATCCTTCTGTGGAGGAATGAGGTAGACGAGTCAGCAATGAGAGTGAAGTTGAGCCTGGAAAGAGAGTGAAGGGGAAAAGATGTCTATTATTTTGTCTGTTTCTCATCATCAAATGCTATTTGAAATAACAATAAACTAAATTAATTTTCCCCAAGTTGTGTGCTTTGCCCATGACAGTAATCAGTAAGTGATTTCTCTGTCTTTATGTTGGCCCAGCAGCTTTTTCATCACATTTTCTCTTCCTATCCTGTTTTGAGGAGGGGGAGTGAGAAAGAAGCTAGATGGGCATGTGGCAGCCAGCCACAGTTAACCCACCAAATCTTCACAGCCAGCAGAAGCTGTGAACAGTTGCCACAAGCACTATCAGCTGGCTGACACTATGACAATCATGGGAGCTTTCTAGAATTATACTGTGATGACAGAGACACATCACAGACCCACATGATGCCTAACGAAGTCATGCTCCAAGGAAAACACTGTTATTTTCTGTGAAGCATGACTTTTTAGATTCAGTTGAAGATCCATTATCACACCTCTGACTCCCATGCTGAAAAACTTCTTAGCATTGAGACTCTACAACCTCCCTATGTAACCATCAAAATACTTGGTAAATTCATGCTAATATCTAAACAAAATAATTAAATAATTGTGTTGCAAATTAAACATATTATTTCTTGTTCTACCATTAGTAGCCATGAAGTATACTTAATCACCCTTTCCTTTCCCTTATATTTTATTTAATATTTCAAGCCAAATATCACTGTGCTATCTCAGTTTCTTCTTTCTTTTGATGACATTATTTCACATCCCTAATAATTTGTATTGCTGCCTTCTAAATTCTCTCCTATTAGTCATTTGTTATGGGGTTTTTTTCAAGTCCATTGCCCAATCCTAAAGGCATTATGCCAGATGTCCCCCATGCCAAACAAAACATCGTAATTACCTTCTATGTCTTACATGCATTATTCCGCTTAATGAAGCAGAGGTTGTAGGGAAAGGTGAGATGTTTTATTAGCCCCATGAATATAATTTAGATTATCACAGCTGAAACAGTATCATTATGCACTTTTGTAATACACTGAAGAGTTTTCCCATATAAAGGAATTATTCCTGATTTATTCGGGCAGAAGCATAAATAATGCTGCTAATTTACAGTAAGTTTGTAGCCCATTGAAACACCCAGTTCTCTTCTGCCATAATACTTCCTCTCTAGTTAGTCCCCACTTTTTATTTTTCTATTTTATTGAGCATTTTTCCCTTTTTTTTTTTTTTTTTTTTAAGGTTTTGGCTTTTGTATGTCTTTTTAGTCTTCCCCCCTCATCCCCATCTGTGTTACTCGTTCTTAATAATCCTTGCTTTCTCTTTATTTACACATCATTAAAAGGTCTTGATGAACCATTTAGTTTCTCATTGTCCTTCTTCCATGTCAGCATACATATGTATGTTTTAAAGTTTCAGAAACTTTTTATTTTATTATTCTGTACTTGCTGATTAATTTCTTGTAGATAACTTATAGGCAAATTACCTTCAGATTAGATTTTAACCTGTTCTGACTTTCATTTCAGGTAATTATTCTGCTTTCTGAAACAAAGTTATCTCATTTACAGTGCAAGAACTCGTTGGACAGTCTTTTATTTTTTGATATTGTCAAATTTTAGGAAACCAGAATACATCATTGAGTTGCCAATAGCCAATACAGGGAGTTTAGTTGCCATTATGCCTTCTGATTCATCTCTGTGGTGGATATTAATGGTGGACTGAAGTGAATTAAATTCCATTCCTATTGGGCTACAAAAACAAAAACAAAACCAAAAAAAAAGCAGCCAGACATTGTAAATATTTTAAAATATAATCTCTTTCATAGTTTTGTACCCAGAGGTATTTTGGTACCAGCAGGTACCAAAGGTATTTGGGAAGAAATAAAATAAAAGCAAGTTTTGAATACATACATGAAACCTTGACTATGCATCCATCAAGTCTTCTTCCACAAAAAACCCCACAATATTGTGTCCTTAGTTTTTCTATTATATCCCTATTATGCTAACTCATTATATCCCTTTTATTTTTCAAATCTATTGCACATTTATTTTGGGGGGGATGATGGGGGAAAAGACTTGTTCAGTAGTGCCAACATAGGTGGATGCCACTGTGACTTTACTGTGGCTCAAAGATCACAGCAGTATTTTTCAGTAGTTGTCAAACTATCAATGAAATCTCACAGAATGTTTTCAGAGATATCTACACTACACAGTCAAAGGCTTTCTTTGGCTTTAGTTATTGAAGTGCCAAAGGCAGATGTTTGCCTTTCTCGTTGAATCTGGTATTTACAAAATGGTCCTTTTATGAACTCTAGCATTCACTTCCATACATCTAGTCTCTATTGAAATTAATTTTTTAATATTTCTATATCAGTACAGAGTTTAAAATTCAGTAGGTATGTCTAGCTTTCCAGGAACAGACAAAACATTGTAAATTTCATCAAAATAACAATAGCTGTTTCTCATTTCTCACCTTTGAAATAAACTATTTTGTGTCCTACTAAGGATACCGATAGTCATAATCAATTTATTGACTGTTATTTGGAAATTACTTTCCCTCAATAAAACATGAGTGCTCCCAAGCATAATTTTATTTCTCTTTTCAGTCACAGGAAAAAAAACACCTACAACCTTTCACAGTTTTATCTCCTTCAATCTGAAGCATGGTACATTTCAGGTAAAGAACACTAATCATTCTGACAGTTCTCTGTGGATGTCTTACCAAACCTTAAGTCTATTCAAAGCAGGTTATATTTCTTGGGAACAGATGAGATTTTGCAATACCTATATTCTTTAGCATTGCAGATACATGAAACGTCTAGATCTGCAATTTTATGCTTCAGTGATTTTACATCAGAAGCACGCTGCAAGTTTTGGGCTCAGCTATAAACATACCTAGAGAAAATAGTTAAACAGATCTCCAAATTCTTTAGAGTGATTCATAATCTGGACCTATACATTATTTCTTCTGTTGGAATAAATTAGCTTTTAATTTTATAACAACCAATCTATTTCAGTTTTTCCTCCTTTTTAATACATATCTTAGAGTTTCTCTTATTATATCTGTAAAATAATTAGTGTTGTGCATTTGCAATTTTTTTTTTAGAATGTTCAATCTGTTATGGATTATTCCTAGTCTAAGAACAGTTTGTCCCACTTGAAGCTTATAATAAAATCATGGGTTTAGAGATGCTTTCATATAAGAACCAGTTACCACATTCACTTTATTTGTGTTATTTTTTACTAGATAACACATATTTCAAGTAACATATTTATGATAATTTATAATAAAAATACTACTAAATATAAATGTATAAATATATGTTTAATGTAAATATAGCACATTTCTTTTCAGAGAATAGAAGTGCAGCCTGACATCTTGTTGAGCTGTGGCTTCTGCTATTCCATTCAAATGTTCATATATGAATATACTAGTTTATGGGGATTTGTATGAGATTATTTCATCTAAACATATGTACACTTTGGAGTACATTTTGGAGAAGTGCATGTTTTGTAAGGATTGCTTTAAATTATTTTTTTGTTTTAGCAGATGAAATGTTGTTGGATGCTTCACTGTCATTATTTTAAAGGCAAAAGTTAAATATTTAATTCATAAAATTACCTTATTTTTATTGACATATGGGGTTTTATTTATATTTTATTTTTGTTTTCTCATCTTTCACATGAATTGTGATGTGCATCCAGTTTTCATTTTTAATTGATAACTTAAACCAAATGCTTTGAAATTTTCAGTCCACATTTTGCTACACAAAAATGAGGCTTAAACTCCAATTACATATAACATGGTTTTTACAATTTCAACAAATTTACGTTAGAAAAATTATGTTTTCCTCTCCCTTTCATACTTTTTTTTTAATGTCATTGCACAGAAAGCTTGATCAAGTCATTCACTATCTAGGCCCTTTTAAAATTTATTTTTTAGGAAACCTCTTATTTTACAAAATTATCTTAATCATTATGCAAACTCTACATAAGTTAGTGTCCTGTTTGCTTTTAATAATGAGTTGTCACATTAATATTCAATTACCATCCATTTGTTATGATTAACTGTTTTTATATTAGCAGATATTATTTTACTGAAGCCAGCAGAAACATCACTATTCACTAGATTGTGAACAAACACTCATTTCTTGTTTGAAAACGTAATTCTATAGAATAATTCCTTATGCAATAGAGCTTCAGACCATTTTTCCTTATAGGTTAGTATCTTGTTCTCCGTCTCTTACTGAAGAATGTTTTCTACTTTCCTCATTTTATCTATTTGCTTGTTTATTTTGGTTACAGTTTCTCAAGACAGTTCTTGGACATGTGAAATATTTATCTCTGCCCACCTCTGCTGCTATTGGCTTTTTTTCTCTAAAATATGGGAAATTGGAGGTTAGGAGCATTTAGTGATACAGACCTATTCTCTGCTGAAATTTCTGACTTTTTACACTCTAAAAGACTATAAATTAATAAATTGTCTTGATAAATGGCTAGGTTACAGATACTGCATTCTGAATTTAATCTGACCATAAACTGAACTTCAATTCAATGAATAACAAGGTAATCCTGAATTTCACCTTGCTCCAGGTCAGAGAATAATGGAAACTAGGAACCCACCTAGCAGAGGTTGTTTCCTTACCTGTTCTGGTATCTGAGCTGCCTGGGCACCTACAGCAGAGAGAAAACAAATCCTAAACTTCCTTTGTTACTTCACCTGCAAAAGAAGACGAGCTCCACTGTTGGAAAAGCTGTAATTCACTGCAAAGCCTACAGCAGGGGCTATTCTGAGAGCACCAAGACACCTCATCATCTCTTACATGTATCATCCATTCAAGAAGTCCTTCTTACACAACCTTTCTGCTAACATACAATCCTTCTCCAATGAGATGTAACCACTGCTCAGTAATACAGTTGTAAATTCAGAATGATGACAATAAAATGAGAATAGTAATTCCATTTTCACAGGATTTTCAATATAAGTATGATCTTTCTGTATTTAATATAAATTTATATTAACTTTGTGAAAGCAGGATTATGCTCAACATCGGCAGTTGCATTGGCAAAATACAAGAAAAACTTCATATAGAAAGCTTAATGTAAAGTAAAATAGAATCATAGAATCATAGAATACATTGAGTTGGAAGGGACCTTTAAAAGTCATGTAGTTCAACCCCAACAGACATTTTAACTAGATCAAGTTATCAGATTACATATAAATGAAATATTCTATGATCTTGGGTTTGGCTCAGCAATTCTGTTGTTAATAAATATTGAAGTGAAAATGTTCAAAAGTTTTACATTTTCATAATGCTGTACTATATTTATTACATTTACTATATTTAATTTCTTCCTGTCTCCTCTGATTAATTTCTTATTCATAGGGATGCATCAGTTTTGATCTTAG
>JANHGN010027185.1:0-56075 GCA_024605025.1 Megaceryle maxima
CGAGCCAGTCACTGCCCAGCCTATATTGGTGCTTGGGATTGCTCCGACCCAGATGGAGGACCTTGCATTTGGCCTTGCTGAGCTTCATGAGGTTGACTTTTCCTAGCTGTCAGGGCATATGGCTGGTGAATGCACAGCTTGCTGGCTACCAAGACCTCCAGGTCTTTTTCTGCCAAGCTGCTCACAAACCTCTACCATTGTAGGGCAGTCTTCCTTTCCAGGCAAGAACTCCAGTGCCCATGCTAGTTAATTTTTTTCAGGTTTCTGCTGGTTAATTCCCTCACTCTGTCTAGGTTCCCCTGGATGGCAACTCTGCCCTTGAAAACATCAGCTGGTCCTCCCAGTTGGTGTCATTTGCAAACCTGATGTTGCCTCACTGATAGACTTTAAACAGGTATAGACCCCTGAGGGTTTGTTACCAGCTTCCAGCTTGAAAACTATCCATTAACTGCTACTCTCTGAACTTTATCATAACAGTTATTTGCCCATCTAGTTGTCCACACATCCAGACCGCAACATCCTAATTTGAATATAACAATACTGAGGGAAACAGCATCAAAAACCTGCTACTGCTGAGGTAGAAGGTGTCCACTGCTGCCCTCTCATCCACAAATCCAGGTAATTTATCATACTGGGCATTCAACACTAAGACTTTTCTCACTCGGATTCTGATAACATGGCTCCAGAAACTGACAATTTAAGATGAACACTAAGTCCCACAGAATTTAACTTAATAATGAGGCAGTAATAATTCACATCTGTACAGTTGCATTAATAATAAATAATAATTAGCAGCAGTGATGAGAAGACATGACTGTTACTGTTATGGCACAGAAGAGTGAGAAACTTTCTTATCTATTTGCAGACCAGCTAGAATGCAAATGCAAAATACTTTAGGTCCCTTTATCTTCTACATCAGAGAGAACTTGCTCTCTCAAAGATTTAAAACGTCTTTTAGAAAGAAGGTATTGTAGGATAGTATTTTGTAACAAAACTTGCAGTGAGACAATTCAGTCAGTGTGGCTCCATTATCTGTGTGAGCTGCTCACAGACCCTGCCAACAAAGAATCCTCTAAAAAATGTGCTTCCAAGCTCTCACTTAATCATATTGTTATGACCAGTGATAACACAACACAGGCTAATATCCAGAGCTAAAGGAGTTTGTTTAGCACAGGTGGTGAAATGGTAATTTTTCACTCCTGTCAATCTCAAAAAATAATGAGAAAAAGTTGAGATTTTTTGTATGTTTTTTTCAAAACAATCCTAAGTTAAAATACACAAATGTCCTAACATTCTCTAAGTACTTGGCTTTAATTTGGAAATTTCAAATATTTAATAACAAGAAAAAAGACCCCACTAATTATATGAGAGACAGCATTCCCTAAGGACTTATTTTAGGAATTCAAAAGTAAGCTGATTCTGACTAACACATGATTTATCACACCATAAAAGTTTGACACTTCTTGTGCTTTAAGAAGCTACACTCCCTGAGTAGCAGTTAAATGTCACTTAATTGCTTACACGAAGGCAAATAAGCTAAAAATAGTACATGGCAGTTTTATACAGATAAAACAGTCTTTTTATACAGATAAGCAGTCTTTTACTGTTGTAGGAACAAAAGACCAGCATGAACGGTTGTTGCCTACAGGGTTGAGCTAAACTATCTTAGGTTCTGAAGTACTAAACAAAATTGTGAAAGGAGAATTAATATCACCAAGTTAGAATGTTATAAACATCCTGAGTAGTCCACGATATAAACAGTGATATTCATGTCAGTGATATGGAATCTTTATATATATATATATATATAACGCTGTAATCTTCTATTAGAAAGCCTGTTGGACAAAATGCAAACCCAATTGTCAAAGATCCTAGAACAAGCAAGTAGGTTCAGCGGCTATAACCCAGAGAGGGCTCTGTGCTAACCGTATATATATCATCTGAATCAAGTTGCCCAACCCAAACATTGAAGACTCATCAGTGTGTTCCCAAGACTGATGTGATCACATAACAATCTGCAGAGTAGGGAATGTTTTCTTTGGTCCTTTTTTCAGAAGGAACTTAAAATATGCTTTTTGAATCATCTTCTCAACCATGAAGAAAATAAAGTAAATTTTTCTTTAAAAAGTGAAAGTGACAATATATATAATTCTAGGAAACACGGGTTTAAAGCAAACAGTATTATCTAAGTACAAGCAATGCCACAAGTTAGTGCTGTGTGACTCTCAGCAGTAATCTTTGTTTATTCAGTACAGATCCTTGAGTAACAGATCTATATTAATGGAACAACATTTCTCTAATGCCAGAGCATTCCTTACAGGTCACCAACTCAAGGAATGTTCATGTTTAAGTTCTGAAATATAAAAAAAACTTTAAAAATCACCGTGCATTTGCTGCTTTGTGACAGCACCTTGATGTATGTAATAGAAAAACCTGAGATCAGCAGACAAATCCCACTGCCCTTCATTTTAGGCCAAATGCAGTCATCTTATGTATAAAAGCTCTATCATAAAATTTGCAGTCAGCCTTCAAAAACTAGGCTCAGAAACTAGGCACACAGTGTGCTTCATTTAAAAGTAAAATGCATAGTGACTCTTGAGCTACGCTCCATGGTACAATACAGCAACTGAGCTTCTAATACAGATTTGTAGCAGTGGGACATGACAGATTATAAAGTTTCAGCTGGTAGTTACTGAAGAAAACAGTGGGGCTTACAACTGTGTGGAGATGAATAGAAGCTAACTCTGCATAGCTCTCCTCCTTAACCTTTGCATAGTAACAGTTTCTGAATTTCTAACACTTATTACACTCCAAATTAAGTTTTAAAAGAAGAAAAAACCCTGAGGTGTGATGGGTCAAAAATGACAAAAATTAGTTCATGTAACATTGAAATCAAACATAACCCCCTAGTGCCTCATGGGTTAAGTCCTTCCTTCCAGTCTTACTACTTGTCCAACAAGTTTCAGAAGGTTTGGAGCAGACTGGATACAGTCCCTTTGGGTCCCCTGGAAAAGACTCACTCTTTCTGTTATCAAAGTTCTTCTGTTTATACACCTGCTCCCTGTTCCTCCCTGGAATCTCTTAGACTTTGCTCCTCACACAAGTCACTGATCTGTCACATCTTTTTTTATCACCTTTGTCATCTCCTGCAAAGGCCACCAACAAAAAGGAACCATCTTTCCTATCCCACAGAGGCACTATCCTTCACACAGGCACTGACATGCCCTCCATCACAAGGCTAAAGGAAAAGCAACAGGCAATTAATCTATTTTGCACAGTGTCATCAACTACATTAAGTCAAGTAAGACTTTTTGTTTCAATCTGAAGGACAAAAAACCCACAGGCTATTTTCAGACTGTCCACTTTTTTTTCTTTTACTATTACTTATCTGATGCACCCTGCTGTTCCCTGACTGCTAACTTCTTTGTTTATATGACATATGATTGTTTTAACAAAAGGTATTTCACATGCATAACAATGCTATTTCAGTGCACACAGTCACATCAAATGACAAGTCACTGGTTGCACTGTATTAGTTAATGAATTGCTCCAAACCAGCACTGACACAGTGGGTTTACATGAAAGGCTTTGAGCTTCTAATAGCCAGTGAACATCAGTCAGCACAAAGCTGGTTGGAAAACACAGGTAGTGAATTATGATCAGAATGCTGGAATCAAATTACTTCACTAACTCAACAGAAAGATTACTCTTATTGAACAATTATTTCCATAACAACTGCATCTTCTATATGAGTCAGCAAGTGTAAAATTTAACAGGACTGAAAGGGCTCTGCTTTAAAACCAAGTGTTTCTAGTGTGGAGGAAAAACAACAGAAGTGCAGCTGAGTAAGGAATGAAAGATGCAGTCTGACTGAGGGCTGGTACTGACATTTTAGTGTCAGAGACAGCAGGCATCTACATGAAAGGGAAATTAAAAAATATACTCAGTTATACTGTGAAGTTTCTGTCCTAAATAACAGTTGCTTGAATAACAACAGGAGGTATTGTCAGCCTGGAGAAAAAATAAAGATATATACAATATATACAACATTATATAGCTTCACACGCCACATATCCATTCTTTGGCCATACCACCTCAAACTGGGTTAGTAAAGGGTTAAAAAAAAAAAAAAAAGGATCCTATACAACAACACCATTAGAACAATAAGAGTAGGACTCACCTCAGAAGCATTCCAGATGATTCAGTTTTTCCTGATCATCAGGGAGGACTGCTTCCCCTCTGCCCTACTTCTGCCCTATTTAGACAATTTGAAGAGTCCAAGAAGAGTTCAGAAGTGGGTTTCACAGTGACCTGATGCTCTGAGACCAAAATGAGAGTCATAAGATTTTCCCAATATTGGTCCTGGATCAGAAAAGCCTAGCTTTCCTTAGAGCGCCTCAACCAGGGATGACTTAGAAGTGCCAACAGTAGAAGAAAGGGGCAGGGGATGACAGACAGTGTGCACTGACAGGGCTTTCTGTGGTAGGTTCACTGGACTCCAAATCCCAGGCTAGGCAGAAGCTGAAAAGGTGGCAGTGATCAAGAGCACACTCTATGCAAGAGTACTACTTCAGGATCCACAGAGAGTGCATTCTCGCCTTGGCACACCGCCCTTTGGGCATCACATCTTTAGTGAACACTGGCAAAAGCTTTTTGTTATTAAATCTGGCTTTTGAAGGAGGGAAAAGTTGAGGTGACCTCATTGGAACTTTCCACATTATGATCAGAGAAGACACCACATTGCTTCACCTTTCTTAGCCCTTCTACCTCACATTTTTGTCCTTCTCAACCTGTGGACACCATCCTCTCCTTAGAAGGCATTTGATAAAAGAAAGTAAGACCAAGACATAAAGTTTTAGATTTAGCCTTGACCACTGCTGTTTTAATCTTGAGGCACACTAGCAAGAAAACCAGCCAAGGAACAAGACTGGGAATCAGGTGGACAAACAACTGAGCCAATACATTAGTCAGAAATTTAGAATAAAATGCTGCCATTTTCTTCAGGCTCTGCAGCAAGGAAATTAGTTGCATGTCAATGAAGAGGTCAAACCAAAGCAGAGTAAACTTCACAGGACGGGAAATAGTGCTGTAGAATCCACCACAGTGGATCCATCCACTGTGAACACACACTATAACAAATGTAAAACATTTACATAATTACTGTTTCCTGAGTGGAACTGGAAATGTTTTACTATCAGACAGCCAAGGGTTTGTTTGCCCAGGTTTTATTTCAAAATATCACCACTTTGTTGAGTTTTAAATAGAATAATTAATTTAATAGTTTTTTTAAAAAAACCAAAACAATGCAACTATATAGTGCTATCTGTTAGAAGCTCTCTTGGAAAAGTTTCAGAGGGACATCCTGATGAAGTACTGACTTCTGTCTTCTGACAGATATATTTCCAACTCACTCTACATTTTAATAAGATGATCACCTTGAAAGCTGAAACATGAAAGCAGAAGAGCACTAGGAACTTTGGACCTTTGCTTTAAACCATTTGTTTCAAGACTATCATATATTGTAATTTTTTAGATGAGAATTATACTCTGCCTTCATGAAGAAGGTAAGAGTTAGCACCAGTCAGGTTTTACAGTAGTGCTTAGACAGCTGCATTCACCCTTGTTTTTCTGGAGAATAAGGGCTCACCTTGTTTTTAATCTAGTCTTTCTCTAGTCAAGTCTTCAACTCAATTGTGCTGTGAGGCGAAAGTGACTTAATAATGCTCTGCAGCATATGAATAATCCTTTCTTGCTCAATGTTAGGCACGTGCTTTGTCAGATCACAACTTGTATTCTCTAGTAACAAAAATGAAGCTCCCATTAAGCAGCCTATGCTAGTTGTACCAATATGACATTTTACATTTTTCAGGCAGATAATATTCAGGCAGCAAGGCCCAAGTAACATGTTATTATTTAGTCTTCTGGGTTTTTCACTTTTTATTGTTTCGGCTAAAATACCATAGCTTAGTGGGGTTGTAACAGTTAATAAATCTATTGTCTTTTACTTCTTAAATCAGATATACTAAAACTAGAGGGCATTTATCATTAATTAGTAGGAAAAGCAAGCATGCAACTATAAAGCACTTCCCCCCTGCAAGCTTTCAAATATCCACCTACTCCAATATGTTAAAAAGAACATTTGAAAGGTCACCAGAAATTCTAGATTTAATGATAAACAAAATGTTAGAAAGGATGCAATTTGAGATAAGGGACTAGGAAAGATCTAAATGGTAAGGACCACAATAGAAGGCAACTTGCAGCAACAACATATACACAGCAATTCAGCAAAGGGAATTTTAAAAGTGGTAGGAAATGCTGCCTAAAAGGACCAAAAAGGATACAGAAGAGGAAGGTTAGACAGAATTAAACAAACTATAATGCAGCCTGCATTTACAGTTCATGAATTGCTGGTGCATATATCTAAGAATCAGAAGGAATAAAAATAGCCAGTAAGAACTAATGTGAGACTGTCACAAAACGATAAAGGAAAAAAAAGAAGCTGAAGGGCTACACAGCTCACAGAGAGCTCAACTTGGACAAGATTAAAGAATGATGTATTTCAGAAAATAAAACTGAGTTCTACAGAGGCACAAAAAGATGACTAAACAAGAAACTAAGCTGAAGGAAAATACCATTTTTCAATGTGAAAAATACAAGGATAGTTTTTTTACTAAAAGATATTTTGGTGATATAGCAGTAAAACTAAAATGAACACATCTTCTGGAATTTTTAACCATTCTAATCAGGTATAATATCTGCCCATCTACTTTACATTTAATGCTGGTTTTGTTGTTAATGAAACTCACACTTGAATACAATACCATTTAGAAAACTTTTTTTATAAAGAGAGACTACTGAAGAACCACTGCCAGCAGTGTAACTTCCAAGGTTTTTGCCACCACTTCTTAAATATTTTACTAGCATTGTCTGTATTTTCTACCAGTGAGTTAAAAAAAAAAATTCCCATCCCACAATTACTGAAGCTAATGCAAAGCATACACAGGAAAAAGCACCAGAACCTCCCTATTAAAAAAAAAAAAAAAAAAAATTTTCAACAAAGCGTCCCTGCCCACAGAACAGGAAAAGTCTTGCTGGCAAAGTAATTTTAACTCCTTCATTCTGGTTATTCTAACTCCTTCAAATCTACTGCAGAGCACACACCTCTGTGACTGAAATACTCCATGCCAGTATATGGAAAGGTGCTTTTGGCATGGTAGCCACCCCACAAATACAAAGCATGAGCTGTTAGGTGGGAGGCACATCATCTCCCCTTTTACTGCATTTAGCAGGACAAGCATTTTGCATGAGACTATACAATGGATCAGTAGTAAATCAATTACACAGGCACAGGAATTTTCAGTAGGAATGCTTGATTGATGTAGTCCTTCCCCTTATGAGGGCAGAAACTGTCTGTAAGGATGTACAATCTGAGACAATTACAAATGCAACAAATGCATCATTTGGCAGGTTATAAAACATACTTCCAAAAAAACAAAACAAAACAAAACAAAAAAAAAACACCAACTAACCCAAAAATTAAAATCTAGGACTCTTATTGCATCTACGTTCTTTGCCATCTTTCAGCTTAGATTTTGAGCTGCTATGCATGTTAAAAAGTAAAATAATATGAATCTCTACGTCATGATGTCTTCCTTCCAAGTACACAGGAAAGAGCTCTTAGCTGAAAGTGTTGGCTGAAAGGATGAGAGAAATAAGAAACACTCAGGGTCTTACAGAAATGGACATGCTCACATTTGCCACAACAGAAATGAATAGCTGAGCATGGTTAATGTATTTTGTCATTGACAGGAATTGTCCCTGAATACTTCATCTATCTGGAAGGATGATGTTTTATGAGATGTTGGTTGAGAGGATTCATAATTGCCAATAATTATATGAAAACCTGAATTTTATTATGACCAGAAAGGAGTATTATTACCTTCACACATTGTTCAATCATTCTAGTATCTTGTCCAAATCTTTTCAAGAGCCTTTTTTTAAACATCTTGTTGGAACCTGACTAACTTCTATATTTATCTCTTTTTAATGCAGCATATGTTTACAGTTCCATGTGCTGGTGAAGTTACAATTAACTGTTCTGAACAGGACAGGAGTTCTGACATTTTACCCTGACCATTTTACAGGAATTTTTTTTTTTTTAAATTTTTTTTAATAGGACTCTCTCCAAATATTTAAAACTGTGGCAACTAACTAGCAATTCTGCCTTCAACTGTAAAAGCTCTTTTACTTGTTCACTTATTGCTAGCATTGACAATTCTAGGAAATCTACTGTATTAAAGTTAGGAATTCCAGGTGATTATGCTAAAAAGGCATTTGGAAAAATGATAAGCAGCTTCAGACATTCAAGACTGTTGATTGATTGTTAGCTTTCTCCAACAAAAAATGATCCTCATTTTGTGCCATTAGGCCAGTGCACAATGATTTATTTAAAAAAAAAAAAAAGGGTAAATATATATCCCCCAGACTTGACAATCTGTTAAGGTATGAAGTCTACCACTACCATCAGCTTCTGTCCTATGTAAGGAAGTCTGTTCTTAGAAACCAACTGCTAATAAAGCAATCCAAAAGATTAGTTTAAATGCAGTCACTTCTTCCTACTTTGCATGAAGTAGATTAACAAATATTAACAGGCATAAAATAAGAATAGGAACTCAAGACCAGCTTTATTCCTTCAGGAAAAAATGATGTGCAAAACAGGATAAAATTAGACCACAGGTTTTAATACAGGATTTAATTTTGGTCCATGTTTGCAAAGGAAAATAATGTAGAGAGTTAACATTTGTCTCGATTTCTGCTAGAATGCAAAGTCACTCAAAGCTGAACAGACAGCTGGAAATGACAATTTTGATCTCTGTGTAACGAGACATTGGTAGCAGCTCAGCTTCTTCTTCTCTTTGCCAAGCCTTCCACAAGAGAACTAAAAAAGGAACTGTCTGGGGGAGAGGAGAATAAGAGACTATTTTTGGGGAGTTAGCTTTGTACACTCAATCACATGACAGTACTGTAAATTTATCTCTCCTCTCCATTAATTACATGCTTTTCTTCAAATTCTGCTTACATACACTATTCTTTAAGGAGACATCTCTCTACTACATCTGTCATTTTCCACAGGGTCAGTCTCTTTTACTGCATACATTTCATGACTGGAAAGTCAATCTCCTGATTTCTGAATTAATGATGAACTACATATACCTTGATTAAATAGTATACAAAGCTGAAAATAGATAGCAATTACTTTCATACAATGTTGTAATCCTTCATCATTTATATAAATAAATGAAGCCATTTACACAAGTAATATGGAAGTTTTTCAGTTAAATACATTATTTTTGAAACAGTTTGGAGTTTTCTTTATGTTTTTATTGTTTTTCACTTTTATTACTATTGCCAGGGAATTTCACAAATCCTCCAGTTCCTGATTGTTGACGATATGCTGTCAGCCTTTTAAAATACCTATGCCTTCCCCCTATATTCAAGTGGTCTTGGCCTGCACACCTGCCGCTTCCTGAAAACTAAGCTTTCTGATTTATTAGTAATTTCCAAGTTCATGCAAACCTACAGCCCTGGCACTGTAAACCAAATACAACATAATTTTTTTAAAAGATTAAACTGTTTTCTTTAACAGTTTTCTTTCTGCCTTAGGCCACATTTTAAATAGGTTATACTTAACAACTCAAGCATTTCTGCTATTCCGTGCATGGGAGATTCAAGGTGCAAGCCTGGACTACCCAGAAGGAAAAGAGACATGTCCTACTCATGCTTGGAGAAGTGGGAGATCAAACACAGCTGAAGAGAAATTACGCTGGTTTTGCCAAAGCTTAGTGAAGCAAGAAAGTCTTTCTACTGATGTCAAGGTGCCTTTGGGTCTGACTGCCATTAACATGTATACATATAAAAAGATGACAGCTGAAGAGTCTTGCAGCTGATTTCATGTTTTCCTGTGACACTAATTTAATACCTATCCTAATTTCATCCTGTACAAAGCAGTGATACACAAGCCTACGAGCATGGGCTACCATTTTGCTGAGACTGTTGTTTCATTAACCTGGGTCACCTTTATCGTCAAATTTCTCTGTCAATATTAACCACTTGAGCATGGCCTGGTCATAAGTAAAGTTAGGATTTTTTGTGTGTTTGCTTGGTCCTTCTCCTGTTATCCTCAAAATTAAGTGAAGGCTGGAAATCAACACTCTAGGTAATTAATAGAAATGTGGTAGCATCAAGATGGCCCTAACTTAACACATTTTCATTCCATCAAGCTAAAATAAAGGCAAAAAGTGATGATAAACCTTCCATACAGCTCTTCCCAACTTCTGCTTGTTCATCTAGTTCTTATATCTGAAATACTTCATATTTTTTTTACTGCAAATGAGGGAAAAGGGGGTGGAGTTTAGTATATAATTTATGGTGATACCTACATTACATTTCTTTCAGTTCTTCTGCACAGCAACTGATACGTTAGTTTTAATGTGAAAAATTAAATTAACTAATAAAGTTCCACTTTTTGCATTTGCTTTCAATGCTTTAAATTCAGAAATTTAAGCTCTATTAATCTTTTTGAAAACTGAGGCACTGACATCAGCAAATAAGAGAATAATGGCAAATATTTCCTAGAACAATCAGATCTAATCTCAAGAAAAGCATTTACTGAAAGCACAGCATAAAACTAAAGTCACAAAAACTACGTAAGTGGCATATGCAGCACTCAAGAGGTCAGGTCACAAAGGGCAAATGAAATAACAATTTCAGGTTCTCCAGCAAAATTATAGGGGTTCATGCTGCCTACTTCCACAAGGGGACTGATATACAACTGTCCCAGCCAGTGATTTCTCAAGAATTTGCAATCATGGCCAAAACAATAGGTACCTACCTCCCTTGGGCACAACTACCTGAATGCAATTAATGTGTGGAATGAAAAACTACTAAGCTTTTTTGAGCTTCTTTTGATGTTTCATCATTCATAATAAGCTAATTCAAACATATTGGAACTGATTTAAAGAATACACTAACAAAGATCAGCAAAGGCTGACAGATATGGATTTCAACTTTTTCAGTAAAGGAGTGGTTTAAAAAAATATATTGTAAATATACCTTCATCCATAATCAGCTTCTTAGGGAAAGTAAGTAAATCTCAAAAAACATGTATCAGTGAACAAGAAAGAGGTCAAAAGGGAATCTGAAAAGTTCGTTAGCAAACATGCAAAACAAAAATTACTTTAAAATAGAGACCCAGCAAAATTTCAACAAATGTAATACCTACTCTAAATAATCTCACATAGAAAAGTACGCTTTCAGTTCTTGGGAGCATGCAAACAAGGTAAAGAACTCAGAAAGTAGTGAAAAAAAAAAAAGAGAAGTGAAGCCAGAAAATAACATTTCTAAGAAACTATTTACAATTAATTTTAAATAGTTGTAAGCATCTTCATGACTACAGAAGTCCAATATTAGAGTTTTATACCAGGTATTCATGAAAATATTTTAAATTGCTTTTGTTTTCATAAATGTAATAGCACATGGCAAAGGCATGCTCCCAGCCATTATTAGGAGTAAAAAAAAGATTTCAGATTACTGATTTCTATTTTTTTTTTTAACGGGAATCAAGGGGGAAAACTGAAAGTATAATGTATTTTTCACATACTTTTTATACTTTAGAAAAATAAATCCATTTATACCAACAACTATAAGTTTAAAAATAAAAGGGAATATATTTTGTAAGAATATACAGGGAAAAAGAATTGGTAATAATCTTGTCCTGGTGCACAAGATTCAGTGTGAGATTTGAATGCAATTTTAAGAAGTGTTTTTAAACTTAGGAAAATATAGATATTTTCACACAGTGCTCTTGGATACTGCTAGTTCAAAGCGAAGCCTTTGTCTCAAGAAATTATGTGAAAGCTTTTGAGAGTAATATTTACAGTGATGGTAATGCTCTTGCTTTCAGTTAGGTTGATTGAATAAATGTTGTGGATTTTGTTTTTTTGGAAGAGAGACAGACTTCTACAGTCTGCCTTCCTCCTGAAAGTGCACAGAGACATCATCTCAGGTCTGCAAGTCTGTAGCAGATGTTTCTGTTACACAGTGATCTGCTTCAAGCTTCTCTGCTTCCTGAACCATCACACTGTTTAAGGTCAGATCCAGTTTCCATGTCCCCCAGGTCAAATGCTACTTGGACAGCCAAGCAACTGTCACAGTCACTCTCCACTCTATAATTTGTTGACATATGTGGTGCTCATATATTGTCCACAATCTGCGATTTTATTATCTGGTAGTTAGCAAACAGCTTTTGATGTCCTTTTATTTACACAGGGAGATACCCATCATTCTTTGGTTGACTTGTAATTATTAACACAAAACATAAGGATTTACAATGTCTTGGAGATGCCATGAATTTTAGGACACTTATCTGTAGATATGCAGGCTCTCAAAAGGTAATTCCTGCTGTGTGTTCACTTTAAAGTCTCTGCAAGTTTAGGGATGAAGGTTTAAATAGCTAACAACCAAGTGTTTTCCCTGGAGCCCTAAACAACAAAGATGAACACTGCTAGGTCTTGAAATAATAAGCAAGTTGAAAGAACTGTGCTTCCCACTTTAATAATTCAGCTGTAACAGTAGCTAAGAATTTTGGCAGGGCTGGTAGAAAGCTGTTCTTTCAACTGAAAAGAACGATGGATGCAGTCTAGGTAGTCTAGGACAGCATGCTCACAAAGAAAGCATGGAGTGACGAGCAGAGGAAGAAAAAGCCCTTCAGTATAAGATACAGAGAGGTAGCAAGAAGAACAATCAACCTAAACCAAGCATGAAGTGCTCTATGCACAAGACACTGCCAGAAACTAACAGAGCAAAGAGTACTGCAGCTTCTAATGGAAGACAGATACTCATGTGGAGACAAATCATCTGGAGAATTCAGCCCAGAAATAGCTCACTCAGCTATTGCTCAGGCATGCAGACACAGTGTGGGCACAGGAAAAAATTTATACTAGTACAAAGAAGGGTAGATGAGAGCCTCCTGAACCGAGAGATATAAGATGCTCCAGAAAAGGAATTTTGTCATGATCTCAACTACCTTGGGTTCTCATCCTAGCAGTGGGCATGCAGTTACTGGGATTGTCAATAGCAAGCAAGAAACAAACAAACAAACAAAAAAAAGCAGCTGGGAGTAGAAAGAGCAGAGGAGAATATTCACACTTTAAAGCTGTAAAGCTATAAAGCTAGAATTCTAAGCTACCACTAAGCTGGGTTACATAGCTCATGAGAGTGCGGAATAAAGTTCAAATATTCATATGATTGTGTATCTCTAAGAGATGCATATAATTAGTAAATGATCAAAACCTCTGCTTAAAAACAATGCATCCTTTTACAACATGCCAGTTATATAACTCTACATGACTATAAATCTATCATTCTTTGATATGCTGACTATAAATCTATCATTCTTTGATATGCTTAACTATTATTTAACACAAATGATGTATTACAAAGTATATTCAGACATAAATATTGCCACTGTTATATTGAACAGCTGAGAAAATGCCTTAGTTTTGAAATATTTATATATAGTTTAACAAAAAAAAAATTGCTGAATCACTCATAACACACAGCTTTATGACATTATCAGGTTGCAGTCTCAAGTTTCAAAAGCAGAATGGGGATGTTTATAAATCTACCACATTATCAGAATTAACTAATAGAAAGAAGATCGTATTGGGTCTGACTAAGTTGGAGTGAATTTTCCCCATAGCAGCCCTCCCAGTGCTGTGCTTTGCACTGAAAGCTGGAAAGGTGCTGATAACACCCCCGTGTTATGGCTGCTGCTGGGCAGGGCTCCCACAGCACCAAGGCTGTTTTTCCAACATTCCCCCCGCAACGAGGTGGGCTGGACAACTTGGGAGAGGACATGACTGGGACAGCTGACCCAAACTGACCAAAGGGATATTCCATACCATATGATGTTGGCTCAACAATGAAAGTTAGGGAAAAGGGGGAGGTGTGTGTGGAGGGGTGGATTGGATTGTCCTCTGGAGCAACCGCTACATGTTTGGAGCCCTTCTTCCTGAAAAGGGCCAGACATTGCCTGCTAATGGGAAATAAAGAATAAATCTTTGTTTTCTTTTGCTTTCATGCACAGCCTTGCTTTGCTTTTTTCATCAAACTGCTTTTGTCTTGGCCCATGAGTCTCATCTTACTTTCTTCCCTCTGGTCCAGCTGAGATGAGGTGACAGAGTGGCTTGATGAGCACCTGGTGATCAGACAAGGTCAAACCACCACAAAGGTCCTTTACAATACTCAAGAAAACTCAAACAGTAAGACAGATGACTTACTAAAGTGCGTATTTATGTGCTATTATGGGCTAAGCCCCTTCTGCCACCACATACCTTTCCTTGTACTTTCTCCAAGTTCGTATGTGCAAGTTCCCACAGCTGTATCACATAAATAGCAAATAGCAAGTAACCTACCACTGGCTTTTCAGATTCAATAAGTAGTATTTGGAAAGTAGGAATGAAACACAAATTGTGCATTGGACAAACACAAACTAAGCAACTTCAAATGCAATTTTATCTACCAATGAATGGCTGATTAGACAGATAAAAGGCTTTTCTAAACATAGACATAGCAATGTCATGAAAAAAAATATTTCTTGGGCAGTACTAGGAAAAAGAAATTATTTTTGCATAATTCTTATGCAGCTTTAAAAGCCTGCTTTCACATCCATTTCCAGATGTGCATGACAAAGTTCTCTTACAGTTGAAATAATGACTTGAAGATTTTAAACCTGTGAAATTTGCACTCCTTAACAGTTAAGCAACTGCACAGAATTCTGTAATTGGTAACTCTGAGACATCAAACTGAGCACAGACTTCACCACAAGCTCCCTGTGCAATACTAAAGCAAACTTGGCCAAAGGTGCAAACAGCAGAATATACAATGCAATTGCAAAAAGGGAATCTGTGTGCTAGAAAAATATACATCAAAATAGCCAAAACATTTCTGTATACATTCTTTTGAAGGATAGGGAAAATATAGCAACAGAAAGTGAGACCATGAGCTCAACATGTTTAGCTTATCAAAATTAAGATAGAAAAACAATTTTATTTCTTTAAAAAATCTCTTTGTATCTTAATTTCAAATCACGAATAGACGCTTTCTGAAGATATGCATCAAACACAACAAGCAGAATGTTTTAGTGGGACAAGCAGCTGTGCTCAGTACGAAGTTCAACAGAAGACAACTACAGGGATTTTTATCAGCGGGACAGGCAGAGTATAGAAACATCAACAGAGCCAATACTTAGGACAGCTTCTGGCAGGTTAGAAAATCTATATTCAATGTACAGACTTTTTAGCTATTTGTACGACAGTCAGTGTGTAACTTGCCCATTCATTCCCAGGAAGTACACCACATATTGTGCACAGTACTGGCATGATGCATCCACAGGACAATCAAAGCAAAACAATTATTATATTAAAATAATTGGATGAAAAAGCAGAAACTAGTATCCTTGATTGTCTAAAAGATAGTGAAATTCAACAAAGTTCCCCCCTAAAATGAAGAAGAAACAGTATTAGAAATGGATCCAAACCCAGTGTGTATACTCCACAGAAGCACAATATGAACATTCAGTCCAAGCAAGATATAAAAACAGAATATGTGAGCAGATCAGAAAGAGAGAAGGGCCTAGAAAAGATCCTAGAAAAAAGATCCTAAAAGAACTGGCCAAAACTTGTGATTATACAGAAATGAGGGTCTATATAAGCAAGCTTTTTGGGGGGGGCTACAAACAAGCTGAGGAGCTACAAACAAAAACCAAATCTTGAAATTTCTCAAAAATATCTTCTGCGCACCTCAGAATTTGAACTGAAAATATACAGGCATCACCACTCCAAGACAATTGCTATAGTCTTGTGCACCATGCTGGGGAGGGGTGCTCTTTTGAATATTGTTTAAGCTACTTCATGTGTTTTGGTGCTGCTCACAGAGCCCAGAACAGTCATAGTGGTGTAAGGGTGGCAATCCCTTCTGTGTTTTTTTTTTTAAAACAAATAAGAAACAACTGGATCAATTACTGTCCCTCAGCACGAGATATGGCCAGTGTTAGAAGCTGTTACACCAAAAGCAGCCACAATTACATGTGCCAAAATGTTTCTGTGAGCATATTTTTCCAGAACTAGTAACAATCCTTTTTACTTTGATAAATTCCTGTGTAGGAGGAAATAATTTGGGCTAGATGCATATGTCTGCTAGCCTGTTCAGAATAATTAAACTGCATATTGCTTACTTCTCTGTTAATATGTACAGTGTGAATTTATTTGTCTACAGAAATGAGATGTACAACACAACAAACACTATTCTATATTTATTTGGAAGCATTACCCTTTATAGCAAGGAAAAAGTACAGGAAGGGAAATGAGATAACTCACTCTTCTGAACAACCTCTGAAAGGTAGGAACACTTTTTCAAATTCTGTCAATGCTCTGTCAGCACAATAACTGACAATCGGTCCTGACTTTCTCATATTCTTTTGCAAAAATACCAAGACAGACTCTAGGCTAGGATGACAGGTTGATCAAATCAGTCAGAGAAAACAGAGGTCTCTTACAGTAAGCATATGATGATATTCATACCTGGGTATTCTAAGGTTTTAATATATGTAACACGGATGACTTAGGAAATGCTACAAAATTGTGTGCACTTCTGTGTTAATAAGACATCATTCCTTATTAAAGAAAAAACCCAAAGTAAAAAAATAACATAGGAAATTTAAAACTTTCAGCATACATACAATAAAATGAAATTGCTCTTGCAAAAAGGAGATATATACCCTGATGTATACATTTAAGTCTGCTGTGGCTGTTCAGTAGTTACTTTAACACACAATTTCTTAAAGCATATTAAAGTTGTCTTTTTATGACTGATTCTTGCTTTAAGGAAGCAGTGAACAGAACTTGTGTCCTGAAAGCTTACCTTCTAGTAAGTCTCTTGCCAGACCTGGTTCTGCCCCTGTGGACCGAACAAAGTCTGACAGGACTGCATCCATATCAAGAGTCATGTGATCATTCAGAGATGCTGCCAGACACGCAGCAGCAGGACTTGCTGGTTGGCTAGAAGGCATCCATCTGCCAGGGAGAAAGAGAGACAGGACTTTAGAATATACTGGAAAGTGATGTAAACCGCATTTTCCTATCTTCCCCAAACAAGACTATTAAAAAATGCTAAAATATTCAAGCTACAGCATATTGAAATAAGCAGCATTTGTCACCCACCTCCGCATTAACCTACAAGTTGTTGATCACTCACACTGGAAAGTTTTGTTTTTCTTAACATTTCATATTTTTTATTGATTTTTTTCTTATATGCAGCTTGTAAATAATTCTGCAACTTGAAGGCTCCAATCCAGCTAAACAGAGGCACTGTTCATTCAAAGCACAGTCATCATATCATTGTCACTACTCACACACTGAAGTTTAGCAAGTATTTAAATGTTTAGCTAGGTAGGATTCTTTTGCCTTACTAACGTATACACAACAGAAGTTGCTTTGTTGTTTATCACCTTGTTTTACTTTGTGAGAGCTATGATAAAAGCAGGAGCCCTGAGTCTAATCCGGTGTTTGACCTATGTACTGCTGCCATTCCAGTACTGTAGGAATCATCTCATAGAGTGAATTAACAATTACGCCTTTCTCCTCCTCCAGGAGCAACTTCAGGGAAATTAAGAATGGCACCTCCTCCTTCTCCTCCAGGGTAGATGTTTCCTGCTTGTTGCAATGGCCATTCAGTTTCTCCAGCATCCTTGCATAACCAGAATATTTGCATTATGTGGAAAGATTACAGCTGTCAGCCAGGTGGGCAAATCATCACCTGGTTGCTCTGCCACTGGGCTACTGAGGCCCATAGTCAGAAATTACAGAGTAAGGAAGCCCAGCAGCTGGCATCCCTAGCTAAGGGTCACAGAATTGGCAAAGGCACTGGAAAAGGGGCGACAATTCGTAGCCTCTGGAGGCAGTTCCTGCTGAGTGTGAAGGCAAGGTATCCCTTCAAGGAACAAGCACAAGCTACTAAGGCACCATTGAGGAAGGTATTCAGTATCTGAGCAAATTAATGGTGGTAGAGGTGATTTACAGCAACCTGCACAACAATCAGATCTCCAAGGATCTGGACAAAATCCAGTGTATGTGGTCCATGTGGCAGAAGTCTGTATGGAACACACTGACACTCTATGCCAGCACCCTGTCAATAATGGCCTGGACAGACACCAAGGTACCATTTGCAGATAGACTGGCCTGCCAGTTCAGGCATTTTGAAGAGAATCTTTCTTCCTCCTTAGCCCTGTGTGCTGTCTACATTGTCCAGCCTCTCAGAGGGTCCTTCTGTTGCAAGGTGTGTGCTGAAGAGGACCACGTTGAGGAACAACATGATTGCTGTCATGAAGGTGCATGGTCAACAATATCACATCAATTGAGAATTCCTGGTTAATGAGCTGACAGAGGCTAACAGTGGACTACTGCAGCCATGCCACCATTGTGTGCTGCTGTACCAGCCACGCTAGGACTCCAGAATGAACTGAAGTCAAAGGCAGTTACCAAGTGATATACTGCAACTGACACTACCTATATGTATGTCTTGACTCCTTTGGCAGCAGACTGAGGGCCACCATTTCCTTTAATATGGAGGGGTATCCAATACACTTAGATCTGGCTGCTTTAAGGATGGCAGGGCAGCACTACCATTTCCAAACAGATTACACAGGGAAAGGGTAAAGGCCCTGAACACACACAGTACATTGAGATCATCATGGTATGGAGCAATACATTGAAAGAAGTGTTTGAGAAAGAGAAAAGAATAAACCAAATCCTTCTGAATGCAGGCTTTGCCATAAAACAAAGCAAGGTCAAAGGACCTTGATCTCAGAAACTGTTTTTGGGGAATAAAATGGTAAGATGGACATCATATCTCAATGTCAATAAGAGCCATATTCCCACCAGTTAACATGTAAGAAACACAAGCTCTTAGCCCTTGCAATTTTCTGGAGAATGCATATTCCAAGTTACAGTCTGACTGCTCAAGTAACATTAAAGAATAACTATTTCAACTGGGCTCCTGAGTACTGATAAGCCTTTGCATGGATAACATGGGGGATAGTATGTGAGGTAGCCCTTGGGCCAGTTGAGCCCTTGGCTTCAACTGGAGCCTATGGTTGAAAGCACTGACTGACATTCAAGGTCATTCTCCAGGATTTTGGAGCCAAGTGTACCGAGGATCCAGTGTACCAGGTATATTTCTAGCTTCCTCTGTTGTAGTATTTCTGTAGCTGAATTTTCAGTGGAGAAGCCACCTCCATATACAGTATCAGAAACATCTGTGACAGATACACAGCATGAACACTCAGACCAGCTGAGGCCAGCTGGGAGAGGAAGAAAGGAAGGCACTGGCAGGGTTTCACCCCTGCTCTTCCTCTAAGAGATACAGTTGGAGTATTAGTTATTACATAATAATCAGGGTACCTAAAGGTTTTTATAACTAATTCTCCATGCCCCTCCAAACTCTCTACCCAATCCAGCGCTTTCCAAAGTAGTTATTATGTAATACTGGCTTAACCATAAGAGAAAAGCACCAATATTTTTTCTCACATGGGAAGGATATCTGGTTTCTTCCTAGAAGGATTTGTTGATTTGCCTGGCCCAGGGCAAAGTGACAGCTGCTTACTGTGAGAAAATCAGCATCATGCCACTATGTCACTGCACTGGGTATTGGTGGCCAGGTTCTGTGAGGAGGGGTTGGGACTGCCCCATGCCAGACACAGACAGTTCCAGCCAGCTCTGCAACAATCCTCAGCAGGGCACAGCTGATCCCAGCAGCCACACTGCTGGCACCTCTTTAAAAACAGTCCAACTTCACAAGAACTAGAAGGTTGATTATAAAAGGAAGAGGAGAAAGAAGGAGCTGAAGTTACAGTAATTCATAAGTTTGGTTTTATTACTTTATTTTATGGTCACTATTGATGGCTAATACTATAGCTACTGTACAGTTTTTACTGTGTTTTTGAACAGTCGGATGGGTGGGGGCTGGAGAAGGAAGCATTCGTATCAGGGTACCCTCCTGGGAGCACAATCACCCAGGAACCCCTTAGGAAGCAGATCATGTTTTGCCTCAAGTCAAATGTGACACAACACCTTGCCAAACCCGTGGCTAAGAAAAATACATCTGCTCTAATGCATTTAGTACCTACTTTTTCATTCCTGAAAGTGAAACCCATACTTCTGGCAATGTTCTCTACAAATATCAAATATAAACTAAAGCAGACACTTCAAGAGTAGTTGGTGTTGACATGCTACATAAACAGCTGGCATTCAAAACACAGTTACAATAAAGGTATCTCTGTACTTGTTCCTTGCCTGCACTGCTGCAGAAACAGCGCAAAGCAAAAAAAACCAAAAACCAAAACAGGATGAAGTTAAATAATACAGAACATAAACACAAGTATATTTTACTTCCACGCTTACTATCCATCATTTGTCAAAGTTTACCTTTGAACGTGAATTAGACTTTTCCTGTTAATTCCTCCTCATAGGTTCAGTTGCAACTTTACCACGTGACAAGGGTAAGGACTAGCGTGGAGACTTCCTACTGGTAGTCGATGATATTGGTTGGCTCTCGCTCGTACCACAGCTACAGAGAAATGAACTGTGAAAGAAATTGGAAACCAGCTGATTTCACTGTTCCCCAAATAACACACAAGTCCTTTCCCACTCCATGTGCAATTACCTGGTTATATTTGACCTGATAAAAGGAATGCCTTTGCTTTCTTAGAAGTGACCTCTTTCTACACAGGTAGAACACAAACATCATTTACTTCTGCCCCAGGAGGATTGGGTCCTTTCCAGCCTTATCCATGAGGACAGCCTCTGCAAAACCCAAGTTACTCCAACAAATTGAAAGTGGATGGGATATGGTTACACAATTACATGATTTTCAGTATCAAAGCAGACTACACTGTTTCTAATCCTACCCACTTCACAGTCTTCTGCCCCTACACTGTACCACTGTATGTTTTCTATCATTTCTGCATTTATCCTTTTATACTATTTATACAACTGTATTATTATGTTGAGGTTGCATTAGGATAGCAGGGGAGGTGATCCATTTACCTCTAGTCAGCCCTCATGAGACTTGTCTGGCATGTTGTCCATTTCTGGCTCCCCAACCCAAGAAAGACATGAACATACTGGCGCAAGTCCAGTGAAGGACAACAGACTGCACACATGGTCCTGGTTTGAGTGAGGACAGAACTAATTCTGTTCAGTGATTTTGCTTTTCAGCTCAGTTCCTCTAACTAACTGCACTATCTGAAGTCAGCAGCCTGTTTTCATAGACAGTGTCTGCTTCTGGCAGTGATAACATCCCATGTTTACAGTTAGTACCAAGGACTGGTGTGCAGACCAAGGCCACTGCTAGATTTCCTACCATGTTGGGAGGTGCAGAAATTAAAAGGCCACACCTGCAGGGAGGAACAGACAGGACAGATGACCTTAAAATGACCAACGAGGTATTCCAGCCCATATATGTCATATTTGGTATAAAGCTGAAGGATCAGGAGGGTCTTGCTCCTCTTTGCCCACTTTACCAGCTTTGCTTGGGTCTTCCTGTGGTTTCTTCTGAGGAGCATCCAAGGAGGACTCTGTCCATTCTGCCTTCAATCCCAATCTGTGTGTTCCTGAATCCATTACCAGAATCCAGCTCCTGAACACAGCTCCCGTCTGTTGCTGGGCCCAGCCTGGTACTCTCCCAGTGCCTGCTCCACAGCATTAGTGGTGATGGTGGTGTAATTACCATCAGGGGGTCTGAGTTTGATACTGGTTTTCTATACATTTGTGCATTTTCCAATTTTATTATTTTAATTTCCATTAAAGCTGTTCTAGTTTCCTTTTCTAATTGATGTGTCTTTTCCTCATTCCCTTTCTCTATCCCTTTGGGGAGGGAGGGGGGGTTAACAAAGAGCATCTGTTATAGGTCTAAGGGGCCACCCTGACCCTAAACCATGACAAGCTCACAGGACTGGAATGTGGAAATGGACAACTCTGTACCTGTTAGGAAGGACAGACTGACAAGGCAAGGTGGTGGAGCTGCTCTCTATGTGAGTGACTAGAATGCATTGAGCTTAACCCAAGGGGAGACAAAGTGTTGAAAGTTTATGGGTAAGAGTTAAGGGACATGCAAACATGAATGATACTGTTGTGGGCATCTACTGACCACCAAACCAAGAAGTACTTGTCAATGAGGCCTTCTACAGGCAGCTGGAAAAAGCCTTGAGATTACATGCCCTAATGCTCATGGGTGACTTCGATCACCCTGATACTAGTTGGAAAGATCACACAGCCAGACATAACCAGTCCAAAAGGTTCCTGCAGTGCACTGATGACAACCTTCTGCTGCAGGAGGTTGAAGAACCAACGAGGAGAGGTGCGGTGCTGGACCTTGTGCAAACAAAGAAGGTCTGTCTGCAGATATTAAGGTTGGGGGCAGTCTTGGCTGTAGTGACCACGACATGTTAGAGTTTAGTATTGTTAGTGGAAGAAGCAGGGTAATAAGTAAACTTTCTACCCTGGACTTTAAAAGGGCTAACTTTGTCCTCGTCAAAGATCTACTTCAAAGTATCCCATGGGCCAGGGCTCTAGAAGGTAGGGGGGCCCAAGAGAGGCCAATATTCAAACACTACCATCTCCAAGTTCAAGATAAATGTAATCCCTGGGACAGAAAAAAAAAAAAAAAAAATTCAAGTAGAGGAGGCAGGAGACCTGCATGGATAAGGTCTGAAAAAGCTCTGGAAAAACTCAAATGGAAGAGGGAAATTTACAATATGTGGGGAAAGGCTCTGTTTAATTGGGAAGATCACGGAAACGCTGCCAGGGTAGAGACTGTAGAGACTCAACTGTAGGGTAGAGCCTGTAGAGACTCAACAAGAAAGGCCAAGGCTCTCTTGGAAATTAGTCTTGCCATGGAGGTGAAAGAAAACAAGAGCAGCTTTTTCAAATACATCAGTGAGAAAAGGAAGAGTAGGGAAAAAGTGAGTCCACTGTTAAATGAGGTGGGAGGTCTGGTAACAGAGGATGCAGAGATGGCAGAGCTGCTGAATGCCTTCTTTGCCTCAGTTTTACTCCTAAGACCAGCCCTCAGGAACCCCAGTCATTGGAAGTAAGAGAGCAGAACTGGAGAGAGGAAGACACTCTGCTAGTCAGTCAGGACTGGGTTAGAGATCGCTTGGATAAACTGAAAATCCACAAATCCATGGGCCCCAATGGGGTGCATCCCAGAAGAGAAGGCTGAGAGGGGATCTTATTAATGTCTATAAATATCTGAGGGGTGGGTGTCAAGTGGAATGGGACAGTCTTCTCAGTGGTGATCAGTAATAGGACAAGGAATAATAGGCATAAGCTAGAACATAGAAAGTTCCCCCTCAACATGAGGAGAAACTTCTCCACTGTGAGGGTGACAGAGCACTGGAACAGGCTGCCCAGAGAGGTTGTGGAGTCTCCTTCTCTGGAGACTTTCACACCTGCCTGGATGCATTCCAGGCTTGTCCTAGGTGATCCTGCTTTGGCAGGGGGGTTGGACTAGATGATCTCCATAGGTCCCTTCCAGCCCCTAACATTCTATGATCATTGACAGGGGAAACACTTCTGAAATGTAACATAATGAAGATGTAGTAAGAGAAGGAAAGCTGGAAATATTGAGGAGGCTAGCTGAAAATGAATGCAGACACTTCAGGATTATGGCCAAATTTGGCATCTAAACTGTGTAGCAACTGAAGCTGTTCCAATTAAATACAGTACAAAAATGCTACTTATTTAAAACAAACTAACCCTCCCCAAAACCCCCACAGAAAACTCATACATAGATCCACTGTTCTAAACAGCACTAATACAAACAAGATTAGAAGAAACTGAATATAATTAATTTCTTTAGAGACTAGGACAAAGAATGAAGTAAGTCTTAACCAGCAGGATGGAAACATATGGATAAAGAAACCTGCCACAGGTGAATGATACAAAGCATTAGTGTATTTCAGGTAAAATTAAAAGTGACTCAGTAGTGCAATGACTACTAATTTAAAATGCACCGGCTGAGCACTCAAGTACAGTCATTATGTGTGGGGGCTAGACTGATCAGAAATTTGGAAACCTGAAGTGCATATCAGTCTGTAAAAGTCTATTAATGAGTTGTCTTAGTATCAGCATTTTTTCAGTATTCTCAACAGTAGTATTGAAAACGTGTCCTTTTAACAGTAGAAGACAAATCTCCTGCATTTATCACATTGCCTCAGAATCACCTCTTGATTACATGATCATCAGAAGCTATACAGTTACCACGTCAACAAACATTTCATTCTTAACTCATCCCAGCAAACGTTATGTAAGCTGCCTATGAAGATTTTTTTCCTACAAAACAAGTTTTTTCTGGTAATGCATAAAGTTCTCTGACTATATAGAGAAAACTGGTAATATCTGTGCATTAACAGCTGATGGAAACACAGCTCACATACAGTGGAGCCAGAGACAAGGCTAGCTGTTGTTTTCCTGAAAAACAGTAATTTAAAGTGAAATAGTAGGTTCTATTACATAATGATAAATAGTTGTACAGGTAGTAAACACCTGCCTTGTGTTGGGTGCCAAGGAAGTACACCCAATCCAGACCTTCTGAATCCACAAAAGTGTGAGGAAAATGTTTTTTTAGTCAAACACTCCCTCTATACCTGTGCACTTTGCTGTATAATAAGCATGGGTTCTGCATTTATGCTTAGAACACCTGCACAAAAACAACCATGCTATTTAGTCCTTCCTGTTACTCATCAGATGTAAATTAACAGCACATCATAAATTAATGGTATTTATTCAGACAGATCCATTTGAAAAGATGGAAGAATCAATGATGAAACATGTTAATGAATACTAAAAATGAAAGAAAACAGAACAAAACCCACCAGGGATTATCTGAAGTAACACTGGGTCACTGTGTTGGATTACTTAATAATGATCTACAGGACAGTGCACACTGGAGCTTGACTGCAAATTTCAACCATACTGAATTAGGCACGTCTGCTGCTGTAAGAGACGACTAAAATCTCTGCTACCCATGCAACTGAGGAGCAACCTGCTGCAGAAACTCATTCTTCATATACTAGTAAGGACTCAAAAAGTCCCCAAACATTACAAACTGAGTGTGGTGCTACCAAACCCACAGATATTGACAGAAATAGTAAAAACACCTAACACCCCCCTCACCATCTTTGAAACTCAAACACTAGGTTTCCTTACTACAGCAGTATTTTACTGTTGGTACTACTAAGCATGTACTAATTTTTTTTTTTTTTTTTTATGCAGTAAACGTCATCTCTCTACCCCATTTTGAAGTCACAGTTATCACAGGGGTCAGATGGTCTGCCTGTTACTCGTACTACCTCACCCTGAAGAACCACCTTTTCAAAAAGTCTGAACTATGTAAGCTCTACACTCTGAAAGCAAGAAGTAGAGTTGGTAGAATCCTCCCTGTATATATTTGAATTAGCACTACTTTTTTTACCTAGAGGGAAATGTTTTTTCAGCTCTCTAGGATTTCAAGGGGGAGGGGTGAAGCCCAACAAACCAAAATCCAAACAAAAAAAAAAAAGTCTTTTTAAAAAATATTTTCTTTGCCAGAAATCTATTAGTTGCGAAAACCCACCCAGACAGAATAGCAAAAAATACTAAGCAAAAAAGAAAATAAATTGTAAAGGTGGCAGCAGTAACTCAGAAGCCAGAAGGCTACCAGACCTTCTGTTCTCACCAGATGAATGGTCTCTTCTCACCTACAAAACCCTCACCAACACCTTTGCTCCAGATAGCCAGTCAAAGCATTAACACAAGTTGCACTTTACACACACTTGGAGGATATCTAATGCAATGATTCCTATTATACCCACCTGTTAATAAGCATCACTCCCCTTGCTCGTAACAGTATAGACACACATATATACTTGCTGCTTTCTTTTCAAATGCTCTGCACATGGTATACAAATGGCACTCAAAGCTGAATGCAAACATCTTGACCCTCAAAACACAACAAAGACGTTGATTTTTACTCACTTTCTAGCTAAATTTCTTCCCTAAGTAATTTCATATTGATACAATGCAAATACAAGAGGCAGTGAAAGTGCATAATTTGTTGTATACTGTAAGAAAAAGCATTTTTAAAGCATTTGAAGAAGAGATACTGATTGCTTCTAAACATTAAGATGGGTTAATAGCATTTGAAATCAATTTAATACAATCTCAGCTACATTTGATGCTTTTTTCTGCTTCTTTGGCAAAATTAAGTAATCCCTGGAAGTAAACAACCTTAATCCAAGTCTAAATTTGACTTCTTCAAAATCAAATAGCTTTACCAGTTAAAGAACGTGAAGATATGTTTTTCTAAGCAGGTGGAAAGAGACACATAGGCCTAACTTATGAGGCAAAAGTATGTTAAAACAAACCCCGTATGTCCAGAATACAAACAGCTGACAAAATAGAGTGAGGAACAGAAAGAAAACAGCACACAAACGGTGCAAAGTGGGCAAATCCTCAGGAAGACATAATGACTAAACTGCAACTAAGATATTTCACTTCCGTAATTTTCAAAGAAAGGATGAAATAAGCACCATCAATAATATGCTGTCTCAGTGCTATAAGAAGCCAGCAGAGAGACACCCAGCGATTGCACTAAACCAGTTCCCCTCCACACATACTTTGTAAAGTTTCCCTGCAGTGTGACAAGGCTAAATGCTCATTAACATTACTCATTTCTCTCAGCTGGTTTGGCAATAGGCAGGGTAAGTGCAGACAACTCCTGTGTTGAATGTCCATGCTGCTTGCACATTTGGTTGTGAAGGCAGAAAGACCCTACTTGTACACAGTTACAGAATTTGAAACTAATTGTTTCTGACATGCCACATTTGATGGAGAATGTCGTAATTCTACAATCTTGGCAGCATCATGAATTTGAACTAATGCACTAAATAAGATCCCTTCTTGGTGAAATTTTTTTGAGCTCAGTTTGTGCTGTTTCTCATTCTTTTCTGCAGGCAAAATGTATTTACTTACAGTTTCATAGAGACTTTAATTTTGTAGTAAACCAGAGTGTTTTTATTTGGTTATTATATTTGTAAAGTTGCTCTACTCTTCATGATATATCACTGTGTCAAATGTTCATACAAAAGATAAAAGCTGTTAAGGGAAAAATTGAAATTAAACAATCAAGCCCGTTACAGAAGATTTTTTTAGGAGGGCAACATCAACTTTAAAGAGAACCAGTAGTTAATGTAGGCACTCAGCTTTTCAGATTGCATAGTAGAAATACTATGTATATGTGAAAGCAGTTAACTTTTCAGAACATTTTGCCCAGGTAAAGGGTGATTAAATATTAAGATACAGGACCAATATGAAATACAGAAAAACAATGCACTGCCAAGAGCTACTTTTTTGAATTACACTGAATTTCTAATGTTTTTGCACCAATAAAGTGCTTTTATTACAAAAAAAAAAAAAAAAAACCAAACCACAAATACTAGTATATGACGGTGTCACTAAAAACGTAACCACATTCAGTTTTTTCTGTGTGAAGTAAACATGGCACACACATATGTGTTAAAGTGTTAACAGCTCACATAAAGGTAACATTATTCTCTACATCTACAATTCTCTACCTTTCAAAAGAACTTAATGGCAAGTCAATGTTATTTTTCAGAACATGTCTTATTTTGCTCCCTGTCAGCTCAATTGCTATTAATTTTTCACAGGCAAGGAAAAAAATACTGAATAATTTTTACAGAGATAAGAGTACTGTTAAAATACCAGACTTCAAATTCTATCAGAAATACTGGTTCATGATATAAAACATTGAAGAAAAAATTAAATTCCCCAAGAGCTAAGCAATGTACACGCAATGAGAAAATTTCATTTATGTTTTATGTAAGAACAGTTGTGTATTGAGTCCCATTCATCTAAAGCAATTCTACACTACATTGTAGTAGCAATTCAAACACCCACAGAATTACATGCTTAGTTTTAGGCATATGACAAAATCCTACCAAAAACCAGAGACAAAAATGCACTGCTTTGGTGTCCCAGGCAGCATGATGGACCAGTTGCTACTGATTTGAATCACCTGCCATAGCATTTCTCCAAGAATTTTACAAATCCCAAGTACCCTATCAGGGAATTAAAGAGGTTTTTCTTTCTGCAACAGCCTGCATCACTACCATTCAGTTCAAACTTCTACCTGGAATCTACAGCTGGGGCCCAGCTAAACTGCTGTCTGCAGCTCAGGCTGTAACACCAACTACTCAAAGACAGTTGTAACCTTTTACCTGTAGGAGCCATGGGGCTTTTGACATGATTATTTTTCCTTTCTTTCCTCAGTGCTTAGCACTCTCACTGGTCTTTAAATCCTTTTTAGATCCTTTTCCACAATTTTAATTAAGATTAAACAAAACAAACAAAACACAAACAAACAAAAAACCCATCTCTTAAATGACAAGGGGACAGCTGGGGGCAGAAGTGTTCTGCAGACAGACCACAGCATGGTCTTTTAATAATAAAATTGAGATAGGGTATTTTTTTGCTAACTAAAATTAGCTCACTGGTTTGAAATGTAATTATTCTCTCAGATTCACAAGGAATAGCCTAAATAAATTATTCTTTCTTTTTTCTTAGACTGTGCTTGGAAAACAGTTGAAGCTAAGAAGGATATTTTATTTTGATTATTAGTATGCTGGCAGAAGGCAAGTCTACTAGTAATATCAATGCCCCATACATAAATACAAATATAAATGTTAATCAATAACCCCACCCCCCCAAAAAACCCAACAGAACAGTTCACATCTTAAATTATCACTTCAATTAAGTGTACTGGCATGATCCAACACACTACTATCAGGCTTGTTAGTTATCTTTATTTTGCACTAGGATGAAATCTTGCTAGTATAATTTGTAAATGAGTATATTACCCAACCAATGCACTATTAGAGGGGCTACACTAAATAACACTAATTTATGTAGTAATTCTATAAAATAGATCCCTCGGAGAAATCTGCCATAGTGATTTTGTTAAGTCTAAACTGAAATATGCTACCTTTGAATATGGAGAGGAAAAATTTCAGCATAACTACCTTTTCCAAAGGAGGAAAAATAAATAATCTTGAAAGGTATATTCTTGCATACAATTTTCTTCTGTTTTCTTTTAGTTGATTGGTTTTTAACAAGTACTAGTATAACTACAGTTCTTCATCCTGGAAGCATGGGTTTTTTTTGTTTTTTTTTTTAAATCAAGTGAAAAATAACCAGGAAGAACAACTCGATTGCAGAGAAATTACAAAGCAGAAGCTACATAATGTGAAGTCTTAAAATTCCAGCCTGACTGATGACAGCTGTGTATGACATTGTGTAGCTCTCAAAATTTAAAAGGAGACATTTTCTGGCAAATTACTCAACAACATCTCTAACTATATGTAAAAAGATGTACAGATTTGTAAATCAGTTTTATTTGTTTACCATGATCCAGTAATTGGAAGGAGTAAAACAAACACATAGGGTTGAGAGAGAAGTTATATCAAAGAGAAAGAAGAGGTAAAATATGAATGCACAGTCTAATAAACCACATAGAAATCAATTCAGGCACATAAAAGTACATGCTAGGTATAGAGCTACTCTATGTAACACATAGTAACTTCTGGGTTTCAGCCACTCCTCCAGAAGTGTATTAATCTGCATCATGTTTGCTAATCCCATGTGGATATCCCAGATGATACAGAGCTTTCAAAATGGCAATACAAATCTATGTGTAAATAAGGTACCTGATTCACATATTTCTATCTGTAATACTTATCAGGTACATATATAGGTACCTGAATCGCACATGAAATACTGAAAGGTCCAGGACTTGGGGATTTTATTTTATTTTTTTTTAATTTATCTAAATGTTTGCCTTAATTTGTCAAGACTGTGCAAGACCATAAATAAATACAAACAATTCTACAGTAATTCTAACACCAAGTTTTTCCAATCCAAGTGTTTTTTCTTAGACTGAAAGATGGACAGTGTCTCAATGAATGCGTTCAAATAGAAGCTCACTCTGTTTCTGAGCAAAAGTAGCTCTCAAGTGATTGAGTGACAAATAACAGAAGTGGTTACAAAGAAATATTCCACATCTTTTTGTTCACTCAGGATGTCCTAGCTCCCTCTGCAGGGATTTCACTGTTCCCTGGGATTCTGTGCCTTGAATTTCTATAAAATCTCTCTACCGTTGCCCTAACTTGCATGGCACTGATGCTACCTAGCAGCTGGATACTCCAGCCCACTAGAAATTCAAATTTGACCATAGAGCACTGGACACAAGGCAGCCTTTTCACACAATGGCTTAAAAGTATAGCTGCTTAAAGCCAAACACTCTCAGAACAGATCTCACAGCTCACAGTAGACTTAATAATTGAAGTTAACAGTAGATATTTATGCTCAGACTCCTATATAACCAATTTTTAAAGGCTAATTAAAAGACAGCAACTCTCTTAAGTAGTTTACTTTTACAGTTTGTATTAATCCCATTCAAATTATTAATTACCTTGCCTGCCTTGCACCTGATGTGTTAAACAGACTTTTATCTTCAAATACCTTTCAGTTTCACTTGCCAAGAATATAAAGATGAAAGACAGTTTTTAACCTCACAGTCAGAACACCTTCCATAGCAATAAATGTATATTGTATACTTATCAAACACAAAGTGGATCTGAATTTTGCAATCTATTTTGTACAACTAAAACCATGCTGCTCACAGAACTACAACAGAAGAAAAAAAAATATTATTCTGGAAACACATCTGTACAAACTGTACCATTTGAGCTATTGCTTACTTCACCAAAATGCTCCTTAAAGCTTCTGTAGTGAGCAGGGAAGACCAGCTCCTAAATCATACAAGCAGCTTTAATCTGACTCCCTTCAAATTAGCTGCACTTGACTTGAGTTCCAGAACCAGAATGGCAAATCACTCCATTAAGAGGCACTGCATAATTACATTATAGAGGGACATGTAGTCACAACTTATGTGCAATAATCATCATCCAGGTCTACAATATCTGTAAAAATGCCTTAAAAAGTTGTTGGATGGATCAGATCTTTACAGCAGATGTAGTTAGAGTGATAATGTAAAAGGCATTAGTTGAAGCAGCCAAAACACTGGCTAATTAATAAAAGGTAACACACACTAGACCTGATGTCAAAGTGGGGTATTTATATGTTAATTATACATGGACTCTCAAAACACATAATATAATAAGAAAACATTTACTAAGTAGTACAGTTATAGGCCATCTACCTTCTCAAGTACAAAATAACCAGAGTTATAGGAACAAAAGGTGAAGAAAGAGAAAGAAGAAAAGCTCCAATCAGGCATTATTACTCAAGAAAAACTAACCCACATTAATTTAATGGGATTTGCCCATGCCCACTAAAGTCCCTTGCAAACACTTTCATCAGGGAATAAAATATGGCCTTGATTTGGTTTGGCTCATGCTGCCTTCGAAGTGAATTAAACTAAATTCACTGGAGGCCACTTCAATTTTGAATGGGAGAGTGCACACAGAGATTTGGTGAGATTTAAGCTGCCCTTTTTTAATTCCTACATTTAGTTTGACTTGCATCAATTTTCCTTAGTTTCTTGTGCAGACAAACCCTGAACTGATGCATTAGACACACAATGAAAAAAAATTAGAGAATGAGGGAAGCTATGCTGAAGAATCCTCAGCCAACACACTAAACCCCTGTGAAAACCACTGAAGGGCAGCTATTATCCAGGAAAAAGAGTTGTTCAACTATTTTCAGTTCTAGGAGTTCTAGGAAGAATACTGCAAAAGTTTAGAGACCAGCTGGGAAGTACTTTAAAAATGCAACTACATTTCTATTTTCAGAAATGCTATTTAAAACATCTATTTTTTTGCTTTTTTATTTGAATTACTTGAAGCTGAAACAATTGCTAAAGGACACCAATAAATCACCTTTTGAGGCAATTTATTTAAGAATTAGCAGTTATAACTGCTATTGTTGGAGGCCAAGACAAAAGAAAAGAAAAATTAAGAAGATTATGATACGTTTAAGAGCTATGGCACACTCTCACTGAAGAAACATTATAGAGAACTAGAGACTCTCAAGACATTAAAATACCCGAGCCCCCATAAAATGTTCTGAAACACCTAGAGTCACTGTTAACACTGATAACAATGGAGAGGTCCTTTATTTGCACTCCACCACTGATGGTAGCCTAGCAAAGAATACAGCACCAGTCCCTATGTCAGATGCACATGCAGAAGGATTAAATCATCTTCTCAGATGTTCTGGTGGAATATTTTTACAACTGTATTTTCATGGAGCTTTAGAGGATTTTTGTAACACTACTGCTCTTACTCAAGAATGACTACATTCTCAGAGAGGAAAAAAGTCATAGATAAATGAGAAGTCTACAGAAACAGGGGTCCAGAACTGAAATAAACTGACAAGCTGGAGGCAGGAACATTCCTGGTAAGGATCCTTCACATCCGTTCAGCAGTATTTTTTCAGCATAAAACAATAGTAGTGCTATAATGTTTTTCCTTTCATACAGGTCAACAGATAAAGAGAATGAACATAAGGCAATTACCATGTTTCCCTTATTTTAATTACAAGGGACCTCATAGTGTGCTAATTGTATCCTGGCAGAAAGCTGCAGTGGAAGACATAAATGTAATGCCACTGATAAAACTGGAACTTCCCTAAAACAAAGACTTTTATTTTAAATCAAATTCAAGTATCAATTATTCTTCTATCTGGGAGAATGACAAAGAAGTAGGTACCATACTGTACTCTGTTGGAAATATAACAATCAGGGTTTCAAGTGTTAATCTGAGGCCTCTTGTTAAATGCACAGTTTCATTAAGTGACATGCACCTCTTCCACCAGAATGTATCTCTAAAGAAACAGTATGAACAAGCTAAATTTTTCCCTCATTCAAAATTCTTTTCTGTATTTTTCCCCCCTTGTTTTCCTCATTAATAATTTTTTCCTAATGCTGCAAACAAGTATTGTTTCCAAATACTGAACACATTCCTCCAAATGTCTCCCTTCTTCCAAATAAAGAAGGTATGCTGGCCAAAAGTCTAATCTTAACAGTTTTCTCTCCCAGAAACATACCATATTCTTTGTGTGCATAAAATTTACCTCAGTATATAAAAGGCAAGATGTCTGAATAACCATTATTGGACACATATAATGTGGAGATTCATTGTTTTGTTTTCAAGTTTGCATTGCATTAAAAATGAAACAACTTGGGCTTATAGGCACCACAAAATGCATGCAGCTCCACAACCAACACAATGAAGACAAACTTAACCATTTGCTGTTTCTTACATTTTGAGTTATTTAGCCCCCTATTTCTATATTGCAAATTCTAAAATTAATTGTCATAGCAGCAGGAGTCTATGTTTTCATTTACAATGTAGATAGTCTTTTTGATCACGTTATTCATGCATAACCCCATAGCTTCTGATTTGCTATGTATCACAGTTAACTTGAAGGGGGATGAGGGGAGAGGAATAGAACACACAGGTATGACACACTGGCATGCAGTTGTCAGGAAGCAGCTCAACCTCAACATCTGCTTTATAGCAAGTTACTTCCTCCTATAATTTCATTTAAGAACAAACAGCTACTGCCAAAAAGCCAAACCGCTAAGACTAGCTCTCCTGTTAAGGCTGCTTGTTATTGAGCTGTAAATAGATATACAGTTGATTAAAAGTACCTTTAAGCAAGTTTTTAATGACTTACTTACAAGAGACTTTAAATAAGGGTTCCTTGAGGCATGAGTCAGATGGGTGTTATGCTGCTGGTTTTTGGTGAGGAAAACAATCCATTTTTGCCACAGTAGAAGGTATGAATAAGCAAAATTTTGTCCCCTGAGAAATCTGGAAAAAAAGCAGCAGTATATCAATGATTAGACTTATTCTATGCTATTTGAATAATAACAACTGGCAAAAATCAACTTTACCTTTGACCTTAAGAGCCTAATGGATGCTACTCTCAATGGAGATAAATTACCATATACAATAATTTGCATTAAGAAGACTACTCGGGCACAACCCAGACAATTAAGAAAAAAAAAAAAAGAAAAATTGTCTATGTACAAAAATATCCTCATGGCTGTGCCATGTGAAAAAGGTAATTCACACTTAGAAATTTCTCTAACAGTTCTCTTTCTTAAGATTCATCAAACACAGTTTTGTTTTTCTTCACATAAGCTATCAAAATCTAAGGCAATGAACTAGTGAATAGCTATCCAGGAGATGACACAACTAGGATTGTAATATTCTTTCATTGAAAAAATGGACAAACTTGAAGAAAGTTTTGCTGTTTCTGGTTGTTTTTCTTATTAATACCTTCACAAAACTCATATGCTTGTAACTGAGCCTTATCAAAATCAGAATTTAACAGATATCTACCCAAAACATTTACTCATGGAAAACATTCCTTCTGATAATGCTTTTAAAACAGGCAGAAATATAACAGGTCCTACAACTTTTAATAATTTATGAGAATTATGATACAAAACCAGAACATTTCTCGTGATTTCCTAGAATACATATAAAAATAACCAAATCTCAGTACATAATAGTATTTATGCAAAAAATCCCAGTTGTCTGCCTAACAACTCAACTATAACATGAAGTGTTTGTGAGATAATTTATCATACTCCTAATCTTAACCATAATGTTTCGGACCAAATCTTCAATTGTTAGAACTTCTTAACGTACCACATGACAGATACTCTCATACAGCAGATTCTTTTAAAATTCAGAATAACATAAAAAGAATCACTTCATATATTGTAAAGGAAATATGAGCAGCAAACAGCATTTGCCTATAGGCCTCATCTTTACCACCCAACACCCAACTTACACAAGTAACTTCTAATGGCTCTCACAGTTTCAAAGATACTTCAGCTGCAAATAACTGCAACTTAGAAATAAGAATCAAGTGTGAATATGTCTCAACATTTCCATATATACCATGTAAACAAACTGAAATGCCTACACTATGAAACTCCCATATAGCTATGGGGAAATAATTACAAAACTCTGTTACGCAGCCTTCATAATCAAATGGTGATGCTTCTGCTACTGAGATGTAACTTTTATCACTGCCCTGGAAATAACCAAGCAGTTAACATATATTCCTTTTTTTCAGCTACGTATTAGCAAGCAACAACTAAAATTTTTTTTATAGCTTTGTTCAGTGCATCAGCTGCACAGAAAAAGAAACCCTTTCCATCCAACACTTGACCTACTACTTCAGTTGAAAGAGGACTTAGGTGCCTGCAGATTTTAGAAAATCACAATGTAACACTTGAGCTAAGCTAAAAATTACTCTGTTTAGTTTGCTGTTGTAAATAAGTGACCTAAGAGATCACCACAGGTACTATGATTGTTAGGGCACAAGGAAATGTATGTAGCTCAGCCCTTTTTGGCATCTCTCACACACACACACACACTGCAGCTTCAGGAATTTATTTAGTTTTCTGATTTTTTTCTTTTTTTTTTTGCTTTGGTTTGTTTTCTTTTTTGTTTGTTTCATTTGTTTGGGTTTTTTTGTCTGTTTTTGTTTGTTTAAGTTTGTTTGTTTTGCTTTTTAGTTTTTAATCTGTTTCACTGAACACCATCTCTAACTTGATAGTGTGCAAATCTCAGGCTTACACATAACTTGCAGTGAAATTTATATCAGTTACTGCTATCCCTGTAAATAATTTCTTCTGTCAGTCTGTGAGATGAATTTCTTCCTTACAAATGGTCTTTCACCTGACTAGCATATGGGAGATTATAATCATCATCTGTGTAGGAATCAAACATTAAGGCTAACTTAATTTTGTTATTATGAATAAACCTTCTGAAGGAGCTTTCTTCTCTTTACCCACAGACTACAGAGTAAGCATAGGCTCAGGTTAGCTGCTGTGAATACACAGTTTAAGATCCATCTTAATTATTGCTGCTCTGTCTGTTTTATTCCCCTGTACAGTGGGCCAATAAACTGAAGGCTTCTCCCTATACAGCCACAAAGTAATCCATGAGAAATTATTCAGAGATATAAATATAGAGAATAAAATCATTACTTATCATTAGTTATCAAAAGGTTCAGGGTGTAGAGTAATTGCAGGTGCAATTCCTTTATAATTCTGGGGACAAATTTTGAATTTTATCTTTTTACATTTGCATGGTACCTGCAATAACTTCTATGTGAAATTAGGAATGAAACTGAGGAAACACAGATTAAAGATGCTATGCGTATCTATTTCTCAGTTTTTCCCTATTTTTGTCGGACATTCCAACGTAATCACTGACAAGGAGCTGAAAAAGCTTCCTCCACTCAGTTTTCAGAAGTACCTCAATCCTCTTCTGAGACTCTCTTGCAGTCCTTGTCCTAAACTCAAAAGGGATCCTATTTTTCACTTCTAACACAGGACTCAAATACTTCCTACTGTCTTCCCAGCAGCTTAGGGCCACCACACAGTGCTGAAAACTTTGCTCATATATTGTTGAACTTGGATTAGTGTCACCCCACAAAGCCTCACGTGTGTGCTCATTTCTATTATTTTTGTTCCACGCATGCAATCTGACGTAGTTTTAGGACAGATAAAAGCATTATCTTTTATAACATCAGCTTTATGCTTAATTTCTGTTAAGATTAGGCTTCCTCAGTGCAAATTCCACATTCAGAGAAAAGCTTTACCTACAGTTACATTGCTCCATGGTTCTTTGCAAAAATTTCATTTAGCTCAAGAAACATATAAAGGGAAGGATGTCTCTAATGATAAGAAAGCAGAAATATTTAGGCAGTAATTATAAGAACACCTGAAGGAAGAGGCTTTTATGTTAGAGTTGGCCACTATCAGTACACAGGCTCTCTTAAAGACAAATTAACAAGTATCAGAGGAATTATCATTCCTGTTATGGAAAAGTGTTTCTGCCATGTCCTGCAGACGCCTGTGCCAAAAAATGTAGCAAGTCTGACACACAACATCTGTCTATAGCTCATCTACAAGAGACCTATGACTGGCTGATGTTTCATGTTCTTGCAGACACCTTTGACAATTATGTAATTCCCCAGAGTAAAGCAGTACTTGGATGATCTAACTTTTTAATGACCAGTTCTTGAACACAGCCTGAAGTGCTAGCACAAAAATTTTCTTCTTGTACTGAACCTTCATCGCTTGAAGTCTCTTTGTAACCACTGCATGACAAACATCTGTGGCTTTAGCCATTTCCTAAGTATAGTCTGCCACAAGTTACTGGTGAAATAAAAGTTTTCACCTCTAGCTAGAAGATTTCTTATTTACCCTGACTAGTGGTTCTTCCATGGGAGAAATGGAGCACATTTCTCCTCGCTTTGGCTTACTAGTTTGACTCAGACAATGTATGCAGTGGACTGAACTGACAGGGATATGAAGGTAGACACTTAAAGGACAGTAAAAGCATTAGCTTTGTATAAATAGTAGTATTGATACAATTGTCCAAGCATCCTTCATCTTCTTGTGCACAGAGATTAGAGAAACACTCAAATGTTTAACTGTGTGTCAAGTGCACAGTCAACACTGAGAGTTCAGTAAAGTCTTTTGAAATCAAGTCTTCAGCATATTCATCCCTTGAGCTGGACAATTTAGCTGCTATTTTAAACACAAGGCTTGACTATCTGTTACTTGCCACTTTGCATTGTTCCCCACATTAAGGCAAAACACGTAATGTTGATTTTTCCACATACTGATCCCACCAATTGGTTCATCCCACAGCTGTATTGAAAGACTGATGGGAACGTTCCCTCTCTTACAAGCACCCTAAAAATAACAGCAGAATCAAACGTCTGAGATTCAGATTACATACAAAAAACAAGTCCTTGTAAGTCCTTAAATGCATATATTGCAGAAAGAATAGCAAGTTAGTAGCTTGCCAGTTATTCATATAATGTGCTGGAATTCAACAGTAAGTGTATTAGCTCAGTGTATAGAGCAGCTAAATAAGCTACAGCAGGAAAGAGCTCATACAGACACATTATGCAGCAAAACAGTACTGGTTATATCCCCCCAACCCTCCAACTCCCATTCTCATTTCTGTGAAACATGAATTCCTCAGTTACAGTTTAGTTTTCCAAACTAAATGCAGAGAAGAATAGAAGTCTTAATTCCTTTCAAACTACGCTTCAATGAAATCTCCAAGATTTTTAGACCAACTAGAGATGCAAGGAGAAAAAGATATGAAGTCTGGAACATTTCATTTCGTAACATTTTGAAGATGCATAATTTAAGTATAGCAACTGTGTGTTTCACTTAAACTACATGGGTAAGCAATGGTCTGTGAAGAAGCCATTATGAAAACTGAAAACCACTCATCAGACAAACCTAGTGAAAGAGGACTCCTTCTCCCATTTGAATAGTATGGAACAACATATCACAGATGCAGTACTAAAGGTCATTAAACAACTCAATAGCTACACCGGTGAGTGAGCAGTTACAGCTTGTCACCTAAATCTTGAACTCTTTTTCTCAGCTCAGGGTGTCAAGCTGTAAGAAAGTCAGGCAGTGAAGGTCATGCATTACATTTTTTTATACTGAGAATTGAAATATGACTATAATCAATTATAATGGATACTAATCTGTTTTAAGTACTCTGGAGACCTTCCTCAGTCACTACAGCAGGATTAAAGCACAATTCTTATAAATCATGCTCAATTGTCGGAATCTTTGCTTACATTAAAAATTTGCAAGTTAGTATCAGAGTTAGGAACTCTGATAGTCCAATTAGAGAGAGACTCACGAGAACAATAGGAAGGGGAGAAAACAATTTTCTTCAGTGAAATAACAAAGCAGCGATCTTGGTCATTTGTGCCTTTGTCCTGACTTATTAAAGTTTTAGGGGTTTTTTATTTTGTCAAATGACAACACAGAACATGCAGATCTTTTTTAAAAATAAAGGAAAAAGTAACACTGTACTATAGTAATTTTCTGCAATTTTCTTAAAACCTGTTTCTTTTTGTGTTGTAACTCATTTTCAAACTTATGCTTATACATATTAGCAAACTAAATTTCACTTCATTTTCAAGCAAATATCTAGTGTTAAATTATCTAATATTATGAATGGCTGTTCATCAAAACTTAAACTATAAGATTCCCTAAGCAGCAAGAAAAATCCCTCCTTTCCTTTGTCAAATCCATTTGGTAACATTCTGTAAGTTTTCTCTCACCACAAATAAGCTATAGCTACTTCTTCAGTCATAAAAATCAATAATATCTATGCATTTATATTTTTTCCTGTGATTAAAGCTTTGTTACAAAAAAATAATTAACAGAAAATACTCAGGCTAAACAAGGAGAACTAGCAGCTGATGAATCAAGGAAAGCGTTCTAAGAAATCATACAATTTATACACCAAAAATAAAATTAGCAACTAAGAGATATTCAAAGTTTGACATTAAAATAGCACAGCCTAATTTTTGAGAGCTTTTGAACAGTTCTGACCAACTTCAACAGGATTAATAGATATTCAACATCTCTAAGAAGTAGGCCATTAGTTCTAATTGCCACTGTCGTCGTCATCTATTATTACGTTCTATGAAAAGCAGGACACAGTTGGAGTTAAATATCAGTGTGCAAAACAGGAAACTTAGAAAGCCAGAGAAAAAAATTAAAAATGCCATTAATTGCATTAGTAAGCCTGGGGGTGGGGGAATAAAACCCTTCACCAACATTGTAACCCTATATGTGTTGGAGAGTTTACTGCAAGCTTCAGCAAATGAATAACTTTCAGTTCAATGTACTGCAGAAGAAAATATTTGTACATTATTTAAACACCTTGAACACATGGATTTCAGAAATACTTGTATTTTTCTCTGCTTTTTATAACAAAAGTGCCCTGAAATGTAGACAAATTCATTAAAAAAAAAAAAAAAAAAAAAAAATCCTTGAAGCTATGCAAAGTTACATTCTCTTTCACACATTTAATTTGTTGTCTTTATTTTGAATACACATTGATCAAACTCCTCTGCTGTGCTGCTGATCTGAAGCTGAATGCATAGCAGAGCTGAACTGGAGTTGTTGCTGACTATTTTTAGAAAAAATGTACCATCACTTTGAACAATACACACTGTCAATTTATTAGAAGTATTTAAAAATATCACTGCAGAAAATTGCTCTGCCTGACTAGCAGGTCTGCTTGTTAGAAAGGCAAGGAAGAAAGAACAAACTCCATTACTGTTCATAACAAAAAGATGTGAAGGTGGAGCAGGAATGATTTCAATGATGATCTATAATTTCAGTTATCTGTTATATGAAATAGAAGCAGCTGGAGGGAGGGAAAGAGAATATCTATTATTTGATGCAGGGAGTTGGTCCCACAATGACAGATCAGTAGTGTTTGGCAAGACAGATGTTGAACAGACAGGCAGGACTATGGACCACATAAAAGGAAAAAAACCCTACAAACCACAAAATTTTGTTTGAAACCATGTTATTCTCTCTCCTACAAAAAAGCAACTAAATAAGCTGATCAAAATGGTGGCTTAAGCAGTAACCAATGACAGTGCAAGCAGCACTGAAACACGGTTATTCTCATTTCACTGTTTAGTTTTACAGAAACCTACTTGAAAAATTATGGGTTTACTGTTTATGTCAGTCACTTTCCACTATATCAGTTTGCCAGACTGTGAGTACCTGCAATATGTGCTTCTCTGAGTCAGCTTTTTTCTTATTTACAAATGTTTTGGAAAAACTTGCTCTTCAGTTTGCTGAACCAACAGTATTCTCCATTTCATGACAGGCTGAACAAGCTTAATTTTTTGGAGCTGCAATCAGTAGACACTGAAAAGCATACTGTCTATGGGGAATTATAATACTTTAAAATGTAAAAAGTTACAAGCTGAACTTTATTTAATTGATAATGATTTTTTTTTTTCCCCCAAGCACAGCACTGAAGTAAAAGTGGTTGTGTCAGGAAAAGAAGGTGGTCACTATCATCAACTACTCAAATATTTAAACTTGCATCTGAACTAAGCTCCTGCCACCAGTATTTGTGTTTTAATTAATAAAGAAATGGATCTTGGTTATGTGCAACATAATACATGCAACTCAGAAACTACACAGCAGCTACTATTTCGTCATGTATAACAACGTTTTCTATAATCATGATCACAAAAGACTAGAGGCTTTAACTAAAAGGAAGAAAAAAGCACCACTTTTACAAATAGATTTCATCCAAGAGATTTAGCTGCAAAGAACTTCTCAGGGAACTTCAAACAGTCCTGAATCTGAGCTGGAATTTTTTTTACACAGCTTATGTGACTGAATACCTAGTCCTCATCTACAAATCCACATCTGCTTGGTTAAATTAGACTGTCAGCCTCCTAAAGTAATGCCATAGCCAAAAGGCCCAAAATTACGTAAACAACCTCCAGCAGGAGGTTGAAAATCTGGCTATTTTCTTGGTAATTCAAATGATAGTATTAAAAGTTATAAGTAGCATGCTTTCAAACAGAAAGACATTCAGAGAATTTGTATTATATTTGCCATTACTACTTACAGATAAGTAGTAAACTTTCCCATAATACTTTACCTCTTGGAAGTCAGACACTTTACAGAACGTCACCCCTGAAAGCTGACCTTGGAATTCTTCCTGTCCTCTCAGTCCTTCTCAAAATCACTACAAGAATTTACTAAGTGACAGATTTCCTCATATTGTTCTCTGCTCTTTCCATAAACTAACCTATCCATTAAACACTACTGAGATGAAGACATGCACATTTGTGGAAGCAAAGACTTCAGTGAGGGCTTTTTTAATCCATACGGAGACAGAAAGTTAACAACTAGCATAGCTTAAGTGTATTAACTTTCTTACTGGAGAAACCTGGGTAGGGAAAGGATCTGAACTGCTAGTGTTATATCACTTTGCCTTTCTAACATGGAAAAAGAAGTAATGTTTACAATGAAAGAATTGCAGATAGGTCAATAGATAGGTCACCTTGCCTTAACTGAATGCAGGAAAAATGCAGAGTATATATTGCTCTAAAGAGTCAGGGTAAGGAAAAGCAGGGAGGAATTGCAGTCATTTCTCTTCTCCTGCATCTGTATTTTAATCAGCTACCTTGCTCACTGTATTGTATATAGAGCTCTAAAGATGAAATTTGGGGGTTAGTTTTTATAGCTCTTTTGCTCCTACTTTTAGGCTTGGCAACTTTTTTTCCTGGACATGACTAAGATGACTATAATATCGAACATATACTATTTACTCTAAAGAGAAACAGTGAAGAGAAACACTGAAATCTTATACATCCTTTGCAATTTGCTGCACTGCTTCAGTGAATAAAAAATACCCAGTATTCTTGCACAAGGACACTAGGCCTTAAAAAAAGAAAAAACAGCACTTTGTGAAAGGTCATTATAAGAGCACACCAAAGCTGCACTGACAAGCACAGGCATGATAAGCAACATACATTCTGGATGTACAAATAGCTCCAATGTATTTCAGAAACAGGAGGCAGCTCTCAATGCTGCAAATGCCAATCTCTTCTGTTTTGTCTGGATCCATCTATCTACCTTTAGTTAGTAACAACACACAAATAATAATGTGCTCTGAGGCACAGTTAACATCTTGGAACTCACAGAAACAATAAATCAATTCCACATGTAGAAAACTTCTTTGGAAAATCCTGTCAACTTCACAGGAAATTGTTCTGTGAGCAGCAGAAAGAAGGCAGCCTTGTTTTCCTTGGATTTCTCTCCTTTAATACCCTAAACTCCTGCAGCCACCAGCACATCCCAGAGACAGTCCAGAAGCATGTATGCACTAAACTGTACAGACGACTGCTGTCAAACAGTGTAGAAAACAGTATGGTTTCTAGTTTTAGACTTTCTTCACCATCAGCCACAAAATTTTACACATGTAGTAAGAATTTTATTAACTTCGACAATTCTATTTTTCAAACTGGGCAGAATGATAACATGGATGGATGGGCCTAAGTCTCATTAGAGACATTAAATTACAAAAGCAAGCTAATAATGCATTCCGTTATCATGATACTTGATATTAGTTCAAGACTGCATGCCTGTGAGTTTGCTAACATGACATTATCGAGTGATGTCTGATTTCAAAACTTATTTTGAGCTTGGTATAACCCTGATTTGTAGATACTAGTGGCAGAGTTTTATTATTTTTGGAGGCACACTAGTAATTCCCGCTGTGTTTATCCTTCCTATACTGCAAAAGATTTGATACAACAGATAAAGTCATTGTCTTTGTTATTTTTACTGCTCTCAGGAACAGTTCCAACCTCAGCGATTTATAGACTATCCCTATTTCACAAGAAGTATTGTAGATGTCAGATGACATTGAAGAACATGCAAGCATTTTTAAAGTCCTGTCATTTCCTACTACAAAATCTGTTCTTTTGACGAGGGGTAGTAACTAGTACAACTTCATAAAGTAAGAAATACAGAGAAGAGATGACTGGCTTCCTCTTAGGTGGCATGTCCCTTGGCTATGCTTTATTTGTCAAAAGAATCAGAAGTGTATTTAACAAATTGTCTCATTCTGTCAGAGTATCTATCAACTCAGCAGATGCTTCCAGGATGAATGAAGAAAAATTATTTGAATCTACTTAAACCTAATAGCATCAATCACTGAAAGAGTGCAAATCTTTCTTAATTTCTGCAAAGGAAAAGATCCTACCCTCACAAAATAAAATACCTCACCATAATAATTTATCAAATTACTTATGCAAATTTTCAACTAAGGTATTTTTTTAAGACATCCTTTTAAACCCTGCCTGTTTAATAAGCCAAATAAAACATTTGTTAGTTTATTACAAACTACTGCACAATTTATTTTTTATGATACAACAAAAATAAGTAACTTAAGAACACGAATGAAACAGACAAATCTCAAGAGCCTCCAGTGAAACAATATATGGAACATAATTATATGCAGTACACATTTTGCAAAGGATGTTGACTCAGTTCCAAATTTAGCAAAATCTAACCAGGAAATAAGTGTCTGGAACTTAACCACAGTGTGTGTTTGACCCTTTTCAGTCTTGAAACCTACTATTTGCTAAATGTCATTTCAGCTTATAAAAGCATTAAAGATCCTCTAGTCCTCTGTAAAGAATTAACTGCTCAATGAAAAAAAATTTTAGAAGCTTACTGTTCTCTAATTTACATTGAAACTTACTTTAGTTACTCAAAGCAATTTTATTCTCTCTGGATAAGGTTTCTAAAGATTTTTAACGTCCATGTGAAACCAACAGTGTCAACTTTTCAAGCTTGAAATATATGAAGGTAGTTCAGGATTTGTGAGAGGAGATGATTTACTTGGGAAAGAGTTACTCTGTCTTCTCTATCAACCTATCAAGTGGTTCCTTCTTTTAGCTATACAAACAATACCAACTCCTCCATCCTCTCTGCCCTTATATACATTAATAAAGCTGAGAAATCAGGTATGGATAGTTTTTGTCTAATTTTACTGAAATTATTTTGTCTTTGCAGGAGGGATAATCCAAAATTACTTTAATATACTTATAAGTATGTGAATCTGAATGAACTTAGATTGGGCTATAGTTTGGTTTTGCAATGCTAAAAATTTATTTAACAAGCCATGCAGCATCTAGAATAGATGATATATATTTAGAACTGTCCCGACTTTAAAGGTTTTATACCTTTAAAGTTAATTAGAAAAAAAGTTGTTTATACCTTTAATGTTGATTAGAACAACTTTCTAAACTACTTCTTTAAAATATTAATACTTCAAGAGAGACAAAGATCCTATTTGCATTATATATCCACTGTCTACTAGCTTAGTCTGTAGACACTATGCTAATATGCGTGTATTATTAACAGTAAAAACAATGGAATAGAAACTCTCATGGGCTTCATGCTAAATAGCTATAAAAGGAGTGTTTAAGTTGTAGAAAAGCCTTTATACTGTATTAATTGTTTAAACTGTATCCTTCTAGTGCTCTATATTGATTATTTTCATGTTACATCATATTAAGGGCTTCTTAGCCTCAAGACAGATTTCTTTAGAATGACAGACACTTGTTCTGAACTGAATGAGTCAGTTTTGGGGTTTTTTTTTCTTAAAAATAAATCCTGATGATTAGACTTTCCAACAAGAACACATTAATTTTTTTAAGCATACATATAATTCTTTTCATCCAGGTCTTGAACTACCTGATTTGGAAAAACACAGCATTACTGTGAAAAAGGAATCTTCAAGACAAATAGAAATTCCCTGGAATTCCATGAGAACCTTGGGCAGAATTTACTAAGACGTGAATTTTTATCTGGAGACACTGAACTGAAAAGTTGTGTGAAGTTACTGTCTTACAGACATGGCATTTTTTCCATGGGGAAAAACATGATTTGTACAGTTCGTACAAAATAGGATGAATCTCATTTCTCACTATGGAATAGGGCTTAGAAGTATTTCATGTCAATGCTTAGCAAAAGTATTCTAATTTAATGAGGACTAAGTCAATTAGTCTAGTTCACACTGATAAAGTAAGTAATGAAACATGTAAAGGGATATACTAGAGGTAAAAGGAGTGAACTAGAATGTTTATGTTTTCTACATTTGAAAAAGCAAAACAACATGTTTGCACTCCCTGACAATATATACCTCATACAATAATGATGTTGTTGTTATTGTGTAATAAAATTGTCTCATCATAGACCCCTATTAAAAAAAACCAATCCAACTAGCAATTAAACCTCAAAATGGCAGAGCATTGGCTGTAATTAAAACACACTTCTACTTCCACCCACATTAGGCAGAGCAGCTCAAGTATCCTAATACAGCAGTTAGTCTTTATTAATTGTATCTTAATGAGGATTCCAAAGATACATTCAATATTGAAATTTAAATAGACTACAACCAAATGGCTCATAGTTGTAAATTAGACTAAAATTAACTGCCAAATGATAAATTCAAGAGTAAGCTTCTTGTAGTGACAGGTAATGTGTCCCAGTTATTTGCAAAACCAAATGCCACTGCTCTATAATAATCCAACTTACTTCTGTAGAAATATTACCCTAGCAATAGCCAAGACGACACTTAAGTAAAGAGAACATTTCTGGTGTAGCACTCTGACTGCAAGTTATATTAACTGCATCAGAAAATTAAAAGTGAGATTTGTTTTCTATTGATAATCACCACCTCATTAGTCACAATGTACTGCAACACTGCTTACAACTCAAAGAAGACACTTCCCTAAAAACTTCTAAGTGGTAGTTTATTATGTTTTCAGTGATTGCATCACCAGCCCAGGGAGGGAGACAGCAGCCAACTGATGCAGATGTGTAAAATAAACTAGTTACCAGATATATTTGCAGAGGATGAGCCCAGAGCACGCACTCAGGGGGAGTAGGGGAGGGTGTAAGAGACACTTGGGGTTATTTACAACCCAGAAGAGCACCTTGTCAAAGTAGATATTGATCTTAGAAGGAACTGAAGAGCTTACACAACACAAGGTACAGCTTCAAGGCAGCAACTCAAAAGCATTTCTGATTTAAGCTTCAGCCATCTAAGCCAGAGTTTTCCAAGTCATGCATCAAGGAACACACAGAGAAATAAGTTCTGTAAAGCTGGTAAAAGGAATATCCAAGAAGGATCTATTTTTTCAAGAAATGACTAAACACTTCGAAGTTATTTTTATCATCAAAAGATTTTTAGATTAGTAATGTAAGGTGCAATCATAGACTGGTTTGGATTGGAAGGGACCTTAAAGATAATGTAGTTCCAATCCCTCTGCCATGAACAGGGACACCTTCTGCTAGATTGGGTTGCTCAAACACTCCGATCCAACAATCCAACCTGGCCTTGAACACTTCCAGGGATGGGGCATCCACAGCTTCTCAGGGCAACTTCTTCCAGTGCCTCATCATCCTCATACTAAAGAATTCCTTTTTTAATCTAAACCCCACCTCTTTCAGTTTAAAGCCATTACCCCTTGTCCTATCACTACATGCCCTTGTAGAAGTCCCTCTCTAGCTTTCTTATAGGTCTCCTTTAGGCACATGAAGGCCACAATAAGGTCTCCCCTGAGCCTTCTCTTCTCTTCCTTTAGCCCAGACACATTGCTGAACTGATTTCATAACTGAGATATTACAAATATTTCAAAATAATGAAATATTGAGGAATGCTCCTCCTTTGTTCAAAAATATTTAATCCAATTAAAATGTTGATTCAAATTTGTGCTATTCCTCCTTAAGTTTGATCACAGTTAAGATTACCAAAATGTAAGCAAATCAAGAAGAAATATAAAGTTGTAGTTAATAACTTTATTCATGGTTTAATGAGCTATGTACGGGTTTCCCTTGAAATTGCAATAGCATAACTTCATAAACACATTAGTAAAGAAAAGTGTCTGGAACTGAGACACTGATTTTCTTTTTAACCCAAATAAAATCCATGTTTTCCATTATTTTTTCCTGATTTTTTTCCCAGCTTTGTGCTGCAAGTTAATGACATTTTCCAAATCACCTTATTTTCAAAATCCCTTTTAAGGTTTGTCAGTACAATGTTCATGAAAGCTCAGAACACTGCTACTGACAATCACACCATAGAAGATTGTAATGACAGCAGGAGAACAAGGTTATGACTCAGGCTTTAAAAAAGTACTATCTCAAAATGAAACAGAAAGATACACCATAGTAGAAAAATACACCATTTAAAAAGCAGCTAAAATGAGCACCTGCAAGAAGAGTACAATTTGCCAGCCAACAGTCTGCTTTAAACTCTATGATCAATGATAAATACCTACTATATCTGCTACACAAACTTCTTATATTTAGAACAGACTAGGAAGTAACAGAAGTATTAAAAATAATTATTTTGAGGCAAGAGAATATTAAATTATAGTTAACTAGCTTATAGGCTGCTTCTGTTTGAATTCCATATTTTTTCCCTCATTCCTTTCTACTCAAAATACCATGAACCTGCCATTATGTTCCCTAGGTACTGCTGTAAGCAGTAACAATATTTTTCAGCTCTGCCTTCCCCATACATCCATTCCTCATGGTCAATTTATCTCTTAATACATGCTCATGTAATTGTGAACACTAAAAACATAAACATAGAAATAATGCCATAGAAAGGTGGGGTTTATTTTATATCACTACAAATGGCTAGGTTTGTATCTCCTTATTATCCAATTATGAAAGCGCCCTTCTATAAAGCAAACCGAAAAACAGATGCTATGAAATTAACCATGAGAAACACTGCTGAATTCCCTGAAGTTTCTATACTGACTGATGTAGAATAAGTCGTTATTAAAAACTTTCAATAAGGTACTGTCTGAAGAGCTTTAAGTTCCATCTGATCTTTCTGATGCCATTCCTGACGCTGGAGTGAGCTAAATACCTCCTCTGCTCATACTTGCACTTTCTATTAACAATCTATATCTAACAATACAAATAAAGGATTTCTACAAAAATCTGCATATTGTTTATTAAAGCCATTCTGAAGGACATTAAAGACCAAAGCCACACCTTGATGACTGTCAGACAAACCATCACAAATCCACACAACTCTTGAAGGATGCTCTGCAGACAGGCCTATTTGCAGCTGTTCATCAGAGATACCAGGGTAACAAGCATTATTCCTCTGAATGGCTTCATAACACTGACCTCCTACTGTGCTACAGATTTTAACAAAAAATGAACTGCACATGATTTGGTATTACCTCTCTTCTGCTCAAAAATCTTTCCTTCTTTTCAGAACACATTTCCACCAGCTTTCTAGATGCTTATCACAACTAACCAGTTTCTGACAAAAACCAGAATCACAGAATGGTAGGGGTTGGAAGGGACCTCTGAAGATCATCTAGTGCAACGCCCCATCTAACACAGGTTCACCTAGAGCAAGCTGCATAGGAAAAACTCCAGGCAGGTTCTCAAAGTCTGCAGAGAAGGAGTCTCCACAACCATGCTGAGCAGCCTGTTCCAGTGCTTCGTCACTCTCACAATAAAGAAGTTTTTCCTTATATTTAGGTGGAACTTCTTGTGTTCCAGTTTGTGCCCACTGCCCCTTGCCCTATCACTGGTTACCACCGAAAAGAGACTGGCCCCATCCTCTTGATACCCATCCTTTAGATCACAGAATCACAGGGTGTCAGGGGTTGGAAGGTAACCTGGAAATCTTCGAGTCCACCACCCTCCGCCAGAGCAGGATCATATAATCTAGCACAGGTCACAAGAGAACGCATCAAGGAGGGTCTTGAAAATCTCCAGAGAAGGAGACTCCACAACCTCTCTGGGGAGCCCATTCCAGTGTTCCATGATCCTTACAGTAAAGAAGTTCCTCCTCATGTTGAGGTGGAACCTTCTGGTGCTCCAGCTTACATCCATTTCCCCTTGTTCTGTCACAGGGCATGAGTGAGAAGAGGCTGTCCCTTTCCTCTTGACACTCAGCCCTCAGATATTTATAAACATTTATCAAATCCCCTCTCAGCCTTTTCTTCTCCAGACTAAAGAGCCCCAGGTGTCTCAGCCTGTCCTCATAAGACACGTGTTCGATGTCAATCATCCTTGTAGCCCTTTGTTGGACTCTCTCGAGTAGATCCTTGTCCCTCTTGAGCTGGGGAGCCCAGAACTGGATGTAATATGGTGAGTTCTCACTAGGGCAGAGTAGAGGGAGAGCAGAACCTCCCTCGATCTGCTGGACACACACCTCCTAATGCACCCCAGGATACTATTGGCCTTCTTGGCCACGAAGGCACATTGCTGTCCCATGGAGAACTTGCTGTCCACCAGAACTCCAAGGTCCCTCTCCCTGGGGCTGCTCTCCAGCAGATCACCTCCTGACCTGTACTGGTGTAATTTATTATTCCTTCCCAGATGCAGGACTCTGCACTTATCCCCATTAAACCTCATTAGGTTCTGCTCTGCCCAGTTCTCCAGCCTGTTCAAGTCTCGCTGGATGGCCGCACAGCCTTCAGGTGTATCTGCCAATCCTCCCAGCTTCGTGTCATCAGCAAACTTGCTGAGAAGACACTCTGTCCTGTCATCAATGTCACTGATAAAGGTGTTGAACAGGACCAGACCCAGCACTGATCCCTGGGGGACTCTACTCGTTACAGCTCTCCAGCTGGACTTGGCACCATTGACCACCACTCTTTGGACTCTGTTGTCCAGCCAGTTCTTAATCCATCTTACTATCTGCTCTTCTGTCCCACACTTCCTGAGCTTCTTCACAAGGATATTATGGGAGATTGTGTCAAAAGCCTTGCTAAGGTCAAGACAGACTACATCCATGGGTCTCCCCGCATCTATCCATTCAGTCACGACATCAAAGAAGGCTATCAGATTAGTCAAGCATGACTTCCCCTTGGTAAATCCATGCTGACTAATTCTGATAACCTCCTCCTCTTCCATGTGCCTAGAGATGACCTCCAGAATGAGCCGCTCCATCTTTTTTCCAGGGATGGAAGCGAGGCTGACTAGTTTATAGTTAGTTGATAGATAGTTATAATCATTGATAAAATCCCCTCTCAGTCTTCTCCAGGATAAATATTTAGATAAGTTTAAAAATTGTTTGTCCTTCTTACACACCAGGCCCAATTCTAACTAGTTCTAAATGACCTCAAGTATTTCCTAAATTTCATCTATTTAGGTGCTTACACTAAAGCAGGAAGCATGCTTGAGTCTGCTTAATATTAAATAGGGCTTTCCTTATTGCTCCAGCTCAAGGAAAACATGGTTGAAAATATAGACCAATCATTATTTATATTAACATCTTTTGTGAAATTGATAGAACTTATAAATACTGGGTAAGCTGGGTTTTGCAATGCATATAATACAATTAGTAGGTCATAAGTACTGAATCATCCTAGAAGGTGCTATAGACTACTGTAGAGAAATCTGATGTGTTTCATGGAAGTTGCTTACAATAAAGTTATCAAATTTCACACTTGCAGATGTTAAGAAGAATTATCCCACACAGTTCCAGGAATCATTACTAGAATTTACAATAACAAAAGAAAATGTATTTTCTTTTGTTTAAATTAATTATGAATTAACTCAAAACTGTCACATCTGTAGATGCACAAGTGCTCAGGCTTATCTCTGTGTGAGGTATTTAGGAAGCCTCTGCCCAGAATCTTGACCTGGTGCGTTCTTACAAAGCACTGAGAAGACATGTGTGGGAACTGGGAGAACACAGAAGTGGAAGTCTAGGAAAACCTGAAGAAATGAAGGCAACGAAGAAGGGAAGCTATTCTGAGAGACATAATTAGCATCACGAGTGGGGACAAAGGCAATGCACCTATAGCAAAAAATAGGCCTCATTAGTCCCCATTGCAATTGAAAAAGTTGTTTACAGTTAATTTCAAACCCAAGGCGAAGCTTCAAACTTAGAATCAAATTACATCTATTAAATGAAGACACCAAGGCAGATACATTTTCCATGTCACAGTGCTATGGAAGTTATGTTAGGACTCACAATCACAGTGAACGATGACAGCAAACATACATTTGCAGTAATGGAAAACTGATCTCTAATATGTATTTAATTGATCACTAATGCATATTTTGTTATCCTGACATCCTTAAGTATTGAACTTTTATTTTATGATCAAAAAATTATTAAGATGCATAGCAGTGAAAAATACAAGACCCAGCCTCCAACAATGGGGTGGGGCAAAGAGGAATCTCACAATAGCATTAATGCTGCTCTTTATGAAAATGTTATTGAACACTTGTCAAATATATTAACAACAGATGATGGAAAAAAAAAGTTATAGCTTCAAAAGTCACAAACATGCACAGAGGTCTTCTATATCTATATGAGATAATTCTAGGGAAAAAAAAAAAGTAAACAGATTTAAATTTTGAACCCTGCATGGCCTTCAGACCATGATTACCCCAATAGTATGCACAGCCAATGGTACTAGAAGAGTATCCGGTCATAAATCACTCTAGATCAAATTTAGTAAATGTAAAAATGCAGAATTTTCATTCTGTTCTCTTGTACATAACCATGCTAAAACAATTTTTAATTATATCCTCAACCTGGCATTTCCATTCAATATCCCCACATTTAAGCATTTGCAGAATTTACAGGGCTCATTTAATTAGCAGTTTTTTCAAGTGTTCATGACCATGCATGTGTGATCCCAGGAATCTGACTTACTGTACCCTTTTGAACCTCTTGAAGGGAGAGTCGGGATTTCTTTTTTTTATTTCCTTCTGTGCTCATCTGTTCAGTACATTCACATCTCACAAAACTTAGTTGAGCTCACAAAGCTTACTTACGAATGTGCCTGTAAGGTGTGCAATTACTATACTACCCTGCACTTTATTGAGATTGAGGGCATTTAGCAGCTCGAAATTAAAAGTTCAGTTCCCATGTACTTAATTTTCAGCATAATGTACAAGACAGACCCTGTGGTGTCAAATCAAGAATACAGACCACAGATTCTCATACTTTTCTCATGTACACAGTAGAAAGTAATTATCTTCATCTCCATTTAGTTTGCTGCTTTAATTCACTGGAGGTTGCCTCAAGCATTGCTTTGGACCTAATGTGGCAGGGGAGGAAAAAGCAGCAGGGAAGAACAACTCAATCCAGCACTGCTGCCAAGGAAGTGTTACACATACCATACTTCCAGGTAAGAAGAAACGTTGAGAAAAGTTTGGTTTAAGCAATGTATTTAGCATCACAGAGAAATTCTGTATCAGAAGCAGGGACAAAATCCAACTCACCATGGTAAGTTCTACTTGCAAGAATCTCCCTTCTCTCCTGCATGCCCTATCTCATTTTGGTGAAGCAAAGGAGACAGGCATCCAAACCAGCAAACCCGCTTTCTCCCTAGGAAAAGGACAGAGAAGTCAGCAAGTAAATGGTATTTTACAGCAGCTGATAATCAGATAAACACCAGTATTTAGCAAAAGTATTGTTCAGTTAGTTCACTGTCCTTACCAATGGGAATCTTCTATCTATCTATCTATCTATCTATCTATCTATCTATCTATCTATCTATCTCTATCTATATATATATAAATCTACTATGGGAATCTTCTATATAAATGTCACAATGAGTTGTGCCATGCTATTACAGAATGAACTGTTAAGAAATATAAAAGCAAAAAACTAAGCCCAAAACAGAGCTTCTGCAGTGACAGATCAACCGTTGCAACAGTTTAACATGGCAATGATATGGCTGGTTTTGGGAACTTACTTAGCATCCAAACTTTAGGAAACACAGACAAAGATTCATTTAATGAGTCACACTGTATCATCCATCAGCTCTATGTTGCCACAGGCAATAGGCATGCTCTTAGCTTGTTAATAATTATAGTTGGTTTCTTTGGTTGGCTACACTGAATTGTTGTCAACCAGAAGACAAATTCTTGTTTTCTTTACAAGGCCTTTATGCTCAGCATTTCAAAACAACTAAATGACAGATACTAATTTGGGGGGGTGGAGGGGATGTTTATAGCTACTTACAGGAATGAGGTAGGTAGGCCCCTGTTTCTAATATGTTTACCTATTTAGGAAGGCAGGAGGCAACTGTCCAGATGATTTTACTTCTGATTTTGATGGTCTGCAGTATCATGTACCTGTGAGAATGGAGAGAAGACCAGAGTACATTTTACTCCAAAAGAGACACTATGAAGCACTGTTCTGCATCCATTTATCTTTCCCACTACACACCCTGACCCTGGAATATTAGTCTGCAGCACTATTACAGAGAAAGAATTTCTTCCTTTCTTCCTACTGTTTAGTTCAGAGAAACAGAGGCAATATACTTCAAAATCCAATTTAGAAGGCTGGTGTTCCACCAGTTTGACTGTACATTCCATGACAATGACAGAACTGAGCAAATGATTCCAGCTGATCCAGTATTTTTAGTCCCTTCCTACTCATGCAACACTCATGTGCAGAGATTTACTGATTTTGTTTAAAAAAAAAAAAAGTCATATGATTTAAAAACAATAAAACCAAACAACAACAAAGCCCTGCAGATTGATCTAAAAGAATCTTCAGTATTACTTCAATTAATCATGAAGCATAGACACAAGTGGTTTAAAGAGCTATATGATAATGTTTTGCTTCCTGACTGGTTATGTGATCATGTTTAGTTTATCTAGCTTTTAATTTGGTTTACCTGTTAACAGAGCAAAAGTGATTAGCATTTACTCTTCTTTTAAAAGAAAGAAGACTTAGTGATTGCTTAGTGATACTCTGCCCAGATAGCATTCTTTCTGACCCTTATTAAAGTCTGCCTCTCTACTACCCTAAGTAGCATAATCAAGGTCTTAAAACATTATAGCTTGTAAAGTTTTTATGGCCATCATTCTTCAATTTGCTTTCTCCCAGTTCCCCAATTTTTTTTCCTCCTAGTTACAACATATTACACTTTCCTCTCATATGTAACTTTTTTTTTGATAACAAGTTCATATATATATATGTAATCAAATCCATGTATCTCTTAAATACATTTGTTTTATACCAAGACAGACTGACAAACTCTCTTTTCTGTTTTCCTTTCAGCTAAATTTTTCCTAGTATATGTTGTTGCACAAATTTATTTCGATATAACACACCTTTACTTGTCACTTCTAAAGCCACAAGACACTACCTGCTTTTCAGGTTCAGTTGAATTTTCACCTGGCTAATTTGCGTCAGCCACACAGAACACTGTCCAAATTCACTTTTCTGGGAAATTCCACTGAAATGGGAAAACAGCTATGGTAACCTGACCAGAAAGAACTAAATATCCTCCATATTCATACACAGAGTACTTTAAGTGGTGGTGTTCACAAAAATAATGTATTTCAGGTGTGGAAAATGAACACACTAATAACTCCATGCAGTTGGGAATTTACGTGCACATTTTTTACAAACGTCTCCTGAAGTTCATAGGCAAAACTGTACTTACATTTCTGACTAAAGATATCACGTTTGATTCCCAGCATTGTAAGAAAAAATCCAAAATACCAAATTAACATTGTTTTTTTAAGAGACTGTCCAGATACCTTTTTCACTCTTGCTGGGGTCTTTATTTCAGACTTCTAGATTGAAACATTACCCAAACTTCAACTTCACTGTAGTGTTTATATTTTTATGTGCAGATTGCACAAGTACACATAATTACACTAAAATTCTTGTAGCTGAAGAATGGTGCTCAAGATCTTTTGAGTTCATCTGGTTCCTTTCCACCACCATTTCATTCACAACACACATTACAGTCACACACACAAATCATTGAGAACAAGTGGTGCGTCAGTAATGCTGTTGGTGGAAACAAAGAGAGACCCAGGCCTGTTGTCACGTTCTGATACCCTCACATCCTGCTGAACCACTTGATACTCACAAAACTCAATTAACACTTCTAGAAACAGCATACATGGAAGAACTACTCAAGAGTATCACTGTCCAACAAGGTGCCCATTTGTTTCTCTGAAGTCCCATTGAAACCAGCTGTTTTAATTGGAGAAATGCAAAAATAGCCAGATCAAAGCTCTCTCTAGATAGCAAAATTTTGAAGTAAAAAAAAGGAATATATATGAGATTGCAAACCTAAGTCTCTCCTGGTTACTTTGCCTCCTGCTAAAACCATCCCTGGACACTAGCATGCATCCACTGGATAATAAAACAGAGGTTAGGAGATTGAGAGGAAGTATACTGGTTTCATCTGAATTGGGTGAAATTCATGCAACAGCAAAAGCAACAAATAAGGAGACACAAAATTTCTCTTTCAATGCAGAGGCCATAGAAAAATCCATTGTTACCTATGACTGTGATCTACAGAATCATAGGATACCACAGAATCATAGGATATCAGGTTGGAAGGGACCTCAAGGATCATCTAGTCCAACCTTAAATAAAAAAAAACAAAACCAAACTTTTAAGAAAAACCTTTAAAACCTAGAGATTTAAATTTCATTTTAATATTATATTGCTAATATAAGCAATTTATTTGGCCTCAGTACTCAATATG
>JANHGN010027185.1:56175-67209 GCA_024605025.1 Megaceryle maxima
GTCAAAATTATTTATATATAAAGAAAATTAAATTATACTAAATGCAAACTGAAACAAAAAAGGTTTTATGGAAGAACATCAAGCGTTTCCAGTAAGTTCCTATTCAGGTAATTAATGCTTTCAGAAATCAGTTTGTGTCTTGTTCATGGCATAACTGAAATGTGACAATCCCTCACTAATGATTCATGAAGGTTTTGGTGTAGTAATACCCTGACATGATTACACTCCAGTAAGTATTTTATGTTCTTACATTTGCTTATGTGCTACATTATCAATATATTGACTACATTACTGTTGAAGCTCAGATTTATAATTCTATCTCTTGGAAAACAAAACAAAACAAAACACAGACACTTCCAGTCATGCAGATGAGTTTTATGTGTTTTTTCATCAGTCCAAAAAAACATATATATGGAAGATTTCCAACTTCAAAATGCAAACCAGGACCTTTTTGAACAATTTTGTTCTGATCAGTTCCACCATGAAAAGCCATAACAAGATAGTAAAGGTATAATGGAAGTTCCCACATTTGAGGTTTACGGCAGACTTCAGGTTTTGTCATTATCAGATACTAAAGTAGTTTTTCAAAAGTTACTCTATTTGAACACTGACAGTATCACCAAGATCTTGCAAATTTTTCTGTAGGTTCCCTTCAGCTCTCAGAGTGTGTCACTTTGAGGTAGCAGTCTTTTTTTCCAAAACTCTAATTTAAGACGTGACAAACCTCTCAGTTATGTTTATTGCTGCTGACTGTATTGCTGCATATTTGTAGTACCAGCATGAAGTCATGGAAAACACAGTAATTGTTTGGTCAAAAGCTAATTTGTACAATGGAAAAATCTCTAAATCTCTTTTTAATGAAAAGATCTTATATACAACGCATAGTACTTTATCACATAGAGCAAAGATGCTTTTTGAGACCCATGCTAGAAAACTAACAAATTTAACTGACAACTTTCAAACAGTTTATGTTATCCCCAGTCTCCACATATCTGCTTTATCTTACTCTCCCAGCAAAACTAATCTGTACTGACTCAAAGATGCTAAAACCTAGTTGCTTTAAAAAATGGATGCCTTTTCCTTTTCTGCAGCACTGGTTTGGGCCATTGGATGCCATTTGATATTTCTCCTCCACTGTGATACTTGTCTAAGTGGTCTGTGAGCCACTTCAACTCACTCAGCCAACAACAAGAAGAAGCTTTTTTATTATTATTATTTTTTGTCTAGAATAATTTTGTGCTAGATAGAAGCAGCTCACAGAAGGGGCTGTGGAAACATCATAGCCAGCATGAAGAAGGCAACATGAAGCAAGTGGGGTAAATAATATCTTTTCTTCAGTGCCAGTGATCTTTCAGATTACCTCTCCACTTTTGTAGATCCACAGCTTCAGTGTACTGCAGTTGAGCTAGTTACAGGTCAGCCCACTGCAATGGTACTGAGGGCAGAACTAAAGTCTGCTTCCCAGAGCTGGTGGCCTGCCAGCCCTGGGGAGCAGACAGGTACCTTCTGACATGGTGACAGCTGAAAAACCAGTCTCCACCTTCCATAGTAGAAAAGTAAGCTGGGTGGGAAACTAGGTCCGAGGCCTCTAGCTGCATGTTGTACACAGCTTGTGTTTCAAAGAAATTGCCAAATACGTCAGCACATTTTTTTAGCCACGTCACAAATAAAAATCTGTGCAAGTAGCAGCAATCCTACCTGTCCTAGAAAATTGGGGCAACAAAAGTGGATTGGAACATGCTCCTTTTCTTCAACAGGCAAGGAACATTTTACCAAGAGTAAAAAAGACTAAATTATTTGACTGTTTAGATATGCATCATTGAATTAATCTGCCTCTTCGGTGCTGTCAGAAAAGCAGTCAGCTACTCTCATCAGGTCTCTTTAAACAGGACTGAGAAATAAAAGATCATAAACTTGTTTTTATCTTCCCAATACTGTGAACACCTACACTTTATTGCACATACTCATTTTTTAAAAATGCCATCAAACCAGTAGGTCTTTTTTCCTAGCCACTGAGAGCTCAAAATGCTCAATTAAATGAGTTCTAAAGGATTTTTTGCAAGTTAAAAATGGTATACATCTAAACTGAACTCCTGAAGTAGATCTTGACTATGTAACTACCTATACACTTACCTTAAAATAACTTAAGAACTAGAAACCAGAGGGACTCAAATCCTTGGAAAATACCTTGGTAAAAATGGTTGCATTTTATACTTGAAGTGCCTAAGCTGATAAACACGAACCACTTCTGTTTAACTTTGTGAAGAAAACGGGTTTGGTTGTCTGATTTCACCTACTAGCTCAATAAAAGCTCATTCTGTAGCCTTACTTTCACAAAAGGAATAAGTTACAGGGAATAAAAATGATGTCACATTTCCACACATACAAAACCTGAGACGTAATTTAATTATTATTTTTCCTTATGTAAACCAGTTATAGGACTTCCAAACCACCTTCCAAAGAACGCTTTCTTGTTTCCTCTTTTACAGTCAGAAAATTTAAACAAAAAACACATAAAATGATCAAATAAAGATTATCCGTAAACTAAAATTCAAATCTTGTAAAGAATATTTAGTATGGTGTATCCTGGCTTTTTATTAGCAAGTGAATTAACTTTTTTCTTACAAACTCTCAAGAATTCTACTGTATCCTAAATCACAAACATTAAATTCCAATTCTAAGCCTTTTTTTTTCCTCAGACATGATTATCAGTACTAACATAAAATATTCAAATACAATTTTCTTTATGAATAATACAAAGTCGGCAAATGCATTGATGTAGGTTTCAAAATTATTATCAATTCCCTTAACATGTGAAAAACTTACTTTTAAAATAACTTTTTTTTTTCTTTTCTTTTCTAAATTTTATACACATGCCCACAACAGTAACTGAACAAAGCTACGGTATGAACTTTCTCTGAAAGCTATCAGAGAAGTAATTTATAAGCATACAAGACACTTCAGTGGTGGACTACATTAGGAAAACCTGTTGCTAGATATCTGTACAAACTTTAGTAATGAAATGTCGTGCATTGTAATTGCAAACTGAGCTACCCTGTTCTAGAAGAATACAAAAATGCAGGCAATGCAAGTTACTCTTTTGCCACCCAGTTTGCTGACTTCAGAGGAAAAACACAGCCATAGTTTTTCTCTTCAAGACTTCTTTACACCACTTCATCAACTTCATAGGGACAGCTTCATCTTTACAAACAATAAATGTAATTTCACTTTTAACAGAATCATACTTTATTTACTATAAAACACACCTTTAGATACAAAAACTGACAAGCTCCAAAGCCCACTAATGAAGAGTACTGTACCATATTTCAAAGTATCTGATCAGGCATGATAGGACCTTTCTGGTCACTACCGGATGAGAAAATATAACGCAAAACTGGAGCACATAGTATGTCCTGATGCCTAAAGACTCACAGCATAAAGCACAGTCTCCTACTGATTTTAGCTTCATCTCATGAGATTTATTTTCCTTTAAATCCTACTTCACCCAATAAAGCCATTTTCAAGTTGTCACTCTCCTGATAATGAATTAAATAAAGAAATAGATTGACTTGGACATTAGTGAGAGATTCCTTTAAAAACTGAGAACCTGTTACCACTTTATATAATCTCACAAGCATTGTTTCTCCTCAATCAACTTCTCAGAACTGAAGACTGAGAAAGAAGAAAGGCGGACTATGGCCTGCCTCATCAACATTGTAGGGCTGAGCCACGGTAATTTCAACAGGCTGCATTCAGAGAGCTACTTGGTTTACCACCCATCTGTGCTTCTTATCAGCAGCTTCTCAAGGGTGAGAGGTGGGTGGGAAAAAGAATAGAGAGTGTCAAAGACACTGAAAAATGCAAAAGACCGTGCGTTCTAAGTGATTACTTCTGCATCGTGAAATGCCAGCAGAGGAAAGCTGACTTGTATAGAAGAGAAGACAATTCAGGAAAAAAGAAAAATGACTAGGAGAAATTCTCTGTATGATTTAATGAGATGGGCGAGGAAGAATATATTTTGAACCATGGACAGTAACTCTTCTATTACTCAAAATATATACCTATAGCCCAGATGTCAGTGAAGTTTTTCCATAAAATAATTACTCAAGATTTCTCATTAAAGGAAGACAAAAAAGAATTAAACTATCTTTCTTGTTTTTCAGAGATGCTCTAAGTGGAAAACATGATGATTATATGATGAGCTGTCGCTCAGCTACAACCCACTCAGTTCTATTACTGCTCACTACAGCTGCTTTAACATTCAGTCAGCTCAGTTACCTTTTATATTCATTACATGCAGAAATTCTCAAGAGTCCCTTATCACATAGGGCAATCCTTGCCTTTAGAGTCCAAACTGATTTACTCTTTTTGCTTTACTGGAAGTTAAGGAGTGAATTGTGAAAGAACAGAAACCCTGTTTCCATATCATTTGAATTCCTGCACCACATGTTTTTTTCTGTCCTTCCTTTTGCTTTCTAGAAGACTGAGGTTATACAGTATAGTGCACCATTTGCATATCAAAAGCAGCAGCACTTTACACAAAAAAAAAAAGAAAAGCAGCTACTTCTCTGGTTTCAGTAACTAAAAGCTTAAGACACAAAAATAATTTTGTTCCTCTGAAACTGTAACTCCAAATTCAGGTGTAACTCAGTTCATCAAGTGTAACTCAGTTCATCAAGACTGCTTTAGATAAAAATCTTAAAAACTAAGAAGCTCCCCCCACTGCCATTGTTTGCCAGAGACAGTTTATTTTCTTTCCCGACCCTTTCCTTCTGAAGAGGTTAGAGACTTCACTGTCTTACCTGATTATGAAAAACATGCAAACAAGTTCAAAGTTCATAAAGAAACAATTCTTACTTACCTTAAGTTATACACAACTTGTCTGAATGGCACTGTCACACTTCCCAGACTATTTCACTGTCTTTTTTCAGCTGGCCACTACGGCCTCAGATGTGTCAGATTTTTATAGTAAAATAAGTGGGATGACTCTCTGGCTTTACCTTACACTATTTAATGAAAGAACATATACACAAAACACTGTTCCAGGTTACTGTAACTTCATGCTAAGGTAGCAACCTTGCCCTAACTTTCTACGTGAAGGTGCTTTTTCTGAAGCAAAATGTCCAACACTGGCATTAAGAACTTACATACAAGCCATTAGTGTAGAATAGCTAGCACACCACAAACTCTAAGCTAACCTGTGACTTTCATCAAGCTCCAAGAGACACAGATTAGATACTTCAATACTGCACCCTGTTTTTCTCAACAGAGGCAGAAGTGATTCAAGCACAAGCTGTATTACCTGCTAAAGTTCAACATGCCTCTAACTTATCCTTGTTATCCTGTGCCTCTATCTTATCCTTGTGAGGCACAGTAACTGGCCATCTCTATGTCGTTCCCTACCCTTTTTACTGATGATCACATACATCAGGTAGATGAGCACATAAAGGCTTTAAACAGGATAAGACAGGGATGCAACCATGTCCCCTCTCCCCCATAACATGACTGTGATTTGCGACATGAATTTTAATGACTTCCTTGCCTGGAAATGTACCTGACCACCCACACATCCTAGACAGAGTAATTCGGTGGGAACAGCAGAATGAATGACTCAGAAATACCAGCTGTTTACTGCAGTGTCTCACTGCTCACAATACCAACAGTAGTGGGTGGTGTTTGAGTTGTCCTTGACCCCGCCAAATCCCTCTTCAACTACTTCCCACCATTAGAAAGGTTTCTGTGTTTCCAAGTCCTACCATGAGCGCATTACCAGTTTCATGAGGAAGATCTGTCTACTTCAGATAGTTTAAAAGAAAAATAGCTAGTGGACAATTCTTATGCTCAAGAGAATCATGCTGTATTACAAATACACTGGATTACACATTCATGTGATCAGCCAATCAATCTTGTTTATCATTCATGAGTCACTTAAAATGCTTCTTAAATGCTCTGATCTGTTTCCCTACATGTCTTTAGTTAGTCAGATAGTGGATCCGTAGAAGGCTGAGATATCAAATGCAGAGTAATGCTATTGTCACCATTCTCCGTAACCCTTATAGGATTACACTTCATGTGGAACTATATATCCCTTTCAGGTGATAAAAGGGAGAACCTCCTAAAAATGTTAAGTGGATTTAGCTGCTGAAGGTATACATCTTACAATACATAAACAGTTCTCTAATGGTTGCCAAAGCAGACCCTGAATTACTTAATTATTTGGAGAAAACTACACCCAAGTTTCAAAAGGTCTTGAGTTTTTTGGGTTCTAGATCTGTGATGATTCTTCCAAGACACTGAAAAGCCTACATCCTACACACATTGTAAAAAAATAACATTAAAAAAAAAAAAAACAAAAAACAGGTGTTCCAAGAACCCAGCTTCCTCATAATCTTACTGGACTTGTTTGTGTCATGGTTTAACTCCTGCTGTCAGCAAAACCACGCAGCCACTCACCCACCGCTTCCACGGCTCCCCCCTCACCACCCCCCTTCCTGTGGGACAGGAAGAGGAATCAGTAAAAAAAAAAACAAAAAAAAAAAGTGAGACCTCAGGGGTTGAGATATGTACAGTTTAATTAAACAAGACAAAGAAAGAAGAAAATAATAGTAATAACAGAAAATATATTAAAATAAATATATTAATATAAAATAATAGTACTAATGAAGTTACAGACAAAGCTAGTAATAGAAGCCAGGAAGACTCCAGCTGTGCTTGTGATGCCAACTTTCCCTGCTCTGACCACACTGAAGGTACACAGTGAAGCAAATTAAAAACAGGTACCCTAGGCCAGCACTCCCTTTACAGAGGGACATGACTCAGTATAGTATTAAATATCCTATTGGCTGGTTCAATTGTTTATCCTGGCTGTGGCCCCTCCCAGCTGAGGCCTCTCCCAACTTCTTGGGCCAGCAGCTGCTTGTGATAATTAACCCAAACCAAACCCAGGACAGGCTGGAAACGAGCATGAGAAAAGCAGCCATGTTTCAGTACATGTGGGCTGACTCTCTGGCAATCTATACCAAACACAAATGAAGGAACAGGGTCTTTCTATTAAACTTTATATACAGTTAAGAGATAAAATGCACACAGAACATTAAAAGGTACTGACACCTGTCAAGGACCAATGTGATCTAAGGTATCTTAGCTAACCACTCACAGGTTCACAGGATTAGTTAAATTCGAACCAAGGCTGACTGGATATGAATGCATTAGAACTGAGCATTTCTCATAGCTCTATTTCTCATGAAGAAATGTAAAAGATAGTTTTGACAGCTAACTTATGATCTTTTTGAAGAGGTTTGTGTATGCTGTTTGAATTGAGCATTTTATGTCCTGCACCATCTTCAGTCCAGTCCTGCCTTTTTGTCTGCCTGCTTGAAGTATTCAGAGGTTGTTGCTGGAGTCACTTCCTCCTGTCCGTCCTATTTAACTAATGTAATTCAACAGAATAAAATAAACTATTTCTGCAATAACAGGAAGGCACACAGTGAACTGTGGGATACCAAATATACCAATTCACTTCATTCAGTGAATACAAATTTTACCCAGAATACCTCACTGTAACTGACACTAAAACAGAACAAATAATTCAGTAATCACACCTGCACCCAGAACAGTCCGTCTTGTTCAGAACTGAGGTCATGCAGAGAGGGGATTTTGCAGTGCAGCTGCTGTACTTTACATAAACACAGAGCTTCCACGGAAATTTGAATGCTTGCTTCTTTTCCCTTCCCCTTTCCTCCTTTTTTTTTTTTTTTTTTTTTAAATATAACTACTATATAGTTTGGGAAAATATAAATTTCTATCCCTGCTGCCTTTTGTGGGCAGCTGTTTTGGGTTTTCTTTTTCTAATTTGAGAGTAAACTACATCACAAAAAATATTTCCTATTGTAAATGACAGCTCTGATGATTTCAATATGATATTAACAGAAGGTTCTTAACTGTTCTTATAGCATAAGAAACAAAATTTTAAACTACCTAGCTGTACTTTTTCAAAAGCATGCAAGGCAGAGTTTTAAAGAAATGCCCAACAATTCAGATGTGTGACAAACTGATGATTTATGCTTACATGCTCATAGCGTTTTGTTGGCAAAATGACCCAGTGTGCACTCACTTCTTCACAATGCTAAGTTCCTCTCCAAGACTGTCCCTCCTCCTCCACAGCTGTCATCATACTAAACAAACAGCTCACAATAATGGAGACTAGTTACTGCCATTTCTCATGTCTAAGTGTATATTATCTGCACAACTTCCTTACTGGTTCATTTTTATTACAAGCATTACTCAGTATACACTTTCTTGGTAATTGCCAAAACCACATCCTAAACGTTTCCCAAACTATGCTGGTAAAGTATGAAATTCAGATTTAATGTACAGAATGACCAGTCTTACATTTAAGCTACCACTTAAAAAAGACAGTATAAAATTTTGCAACACAAATGAATGTTTAGTAAACCCCAAGGTAATTTAATTGTAATATATATATTCATGTATTACTAATCTACCTCAAAAAGATTCAAGCTCTCAAACAGCTCTGCAAGAATACACCTTTTTTACCCACATTCCTGAAACAAGTTGCAAAAGAAAAATAGCTGATGTTTCAGTATTGGCCAGTCTAGGTGTCCTAACTGAGCCAAAGCCCCTCACTTAAGCAATCTAGGAATCCTGCTTCAAACGGCATTCTTAGTGGGGCCCATTCAAGTTCTCATATACACTGGCAGAATAAGCAGGAAGTTCAACAGCAAGAAAAAATGAAATATCTCTGCACATTTCAAGGCATTACAATAATGCAGTACTTCCATTCCTTTCTGTTCAGGTTCCTATGCATATATAAAAGAGAATAAAGAAGTACAAATTTTCCATTTCAACTATGGATTGGACTAGAAGCATCAAAAGATGAAAATGTGTCTCTGCCAGTCCAGCTGAATGTCATCTAGTCAACTGTTATTAAAGGTACTTACTGAAACAAGCAGTAAAATCACCTCTGTCTTCAGTAAGAATCCTCCCTGAAGCTAAAACAATAAAATGGGGTTGTTTTGCACTTTTACTAAGGGTGCTTGCATTTACATCAGCTTTTGCATCAAAGCTGGTAGTGCAAAGAGGAAAGCAAAGCCAATTTTATGAACTGACGTAATCATGCCTAGCATCTCTATGGGTTTTTTTGTTCCTGTGGTCACAATGACATCAGACTACTCTGCCTATTTAGTAGTGGAGGGCAATGACAGTTCTCCACCTCTGCTCACACACCTCTATTCTTTTTCTCCTACTTGTACATCCTGACACATTAAGAGTTAGCTTGCATTTCAGTAGGACACGAAACAGTACTTGCCTCAAATCTCTCCCTCTCCCCTCTCCTTTCTCTCAAGGTTTCCAACTATTGCAGGCAAAGTCAAAACTTTCAAGTGGAAAGGTGGGAAAGAAACCTCAGGAATTTAACAAAGCCCATCTAAACACTGTGAAGTGGGTCATGAATTTACACGCTGGAACACACACTGTTCAAATAATAGCTGTACTATAAATGCGCCAGAGATTCATCTTACACAAAGCTGACCTGGAAGATTATGAAGCTGTTTGCCTGATGACACAGGGAAAAATTTAAGTGGTATTCCAGCCCCACAGACACCCACACTGCAGTTGAATTTGTAGGGTTGGTACTCTTAGACTTCCAGTCTATATGGGTCCATATATATTTCAAAACACTCCTACAAACTTTTGTCAGTCACTTCACTTTTCTGTGTCAATTTCTTCACCCGTTAAATGGGAATAATTTTACTTATTGTTAAAAAGAACTTAACACATCAACTGAAGAGAAGTTGATTCTCTTTTTCTTCACATAATCCAGCCCTGGAAATGCTCATCTAATTAGTTTTCTCATCTGAGACACAACATCTAGGCCAGATATATCTACACTCTTTTCTGAAATTAGCTATAGCTATCTGAAAACCCAAAACACACAAACATATGGCAATATCTCTAAAAAGTGTATTCTGCAGTTCCCGTTTGTAATGTAGAGCATTTGTGATCAACTTTTATATTCTACCATTAGGGAAAAACAATTTTTCCACAAAATGGGTTCTTATGCAGCCTGATCATATAGAAAAAAAAAAACAACTTCCAACAGAATATAATAAAAGAAATATGTATTTACACATGGAGAAATACTGTACAACTTACAAATGTAATGTGTTACTGAAACCTACCAGTATACACAGAGTACATTTTATAAGTTTTACTACTGAAAGATATCTTGAATCTGCCCTGATGTATAGCACACAAAGATATATCTGTATAGGAGTTGGTATCAAAACTAATCTAAAAAAACCAACCAAACACACACCAAAACAAAAACCTACCATCAAATCAACCAATATATTAAACAAACAATCCCCCCATCCCCACCTCTTCCTCCATGTCTTAAACTATTGGAAGAAATTAATTAAGAGGACAATAGCAGTATGTTAGATACTCCAGTTTATAGATTGTCTTCTTTACTGAATTAGATCTTTTGCAAAGTTTTGTTATCCATCTTGTATCTTCTTCAGCTGGAGTCAGATAAATATTTTCCATAGATACAATATTTTATAAAATGTAGACAATTAAAAAAAAAAGTCTCTATAGCTGAATTGTCTACTTCAATCCCTAAATCTGATGATTTTTATTTGCCAGATGTCCTTCCCATCAATAAAAAAAAGCACTATCCCCCCCTTGCATCTGCTGTTATTTTTGAGCAGCTTACCAAGTAGCAAGCTAAGAAATAAGCAAACCTGTTAATAACTAGAAGTCAAATGCATTAGAAAAGATGTATTACAAAGAGAAGAAAATACAAGTATGTATTTTTGTGGACAAAAAGAAAATATCACATATATGTTGAAATTTATATAGATATGTTTTTATAATCTATATGTAATATATAGGTATATCTATACTGCATCTGTTATCTATATATCTGTATATTATTGATATATTTATATTGATACAAATATACATACTTTTATCTGTAGATAAAACTAACACCACTTTTGGGTTGTTTGTTTT
>JANHGN010027186.1:0-13177 GCA_024605025.1 Megaceryle maxima
AATAAGATACAATATTCTCCTAAGTGACATCCTGACTGAGTAGTCTGGAGGTGTAAGGGAAAATAAACAATTAGGCTTGTTCCTCTTAGCTATTTTTTATTGTGGGGTCATGAACTCTTTCCCCTTGACTAGCCTCACTCTAAAATAAAGTGACTGGCTTGGATATAAAAATGTTTGTGTTTTGACAGCTTCCCTGCTCTGCTTTTTCAAACTGAGCATAATGGGCAAACAGTGATGAGTTGGCAAAGTGTTTCCAATTAAGCATATAGGGAGCTTCTTTGCCAGTCTCTAGCGTTCTGTCCTTCCTGGAACCCCCCAAGTGTTCTTCTTGGCCAGAAATTGATTTTGAAAGCTAATTAATTCTTGCATTAAGCCAAATTTTACAGTATCTTTTTTCTATATATTATTACTGATGCAGAGAAAGTATTCAGGAAGGCCACATTATCAGCAATGATAGCTTTTTGCATTTTTCACATCATGGTTTTTATATTGAGGGATCCCCAAAGCACTTTATAATTATTAACCTCAAGTGGCAATTGCCACCATCACTGTGATGAAGCATGATGGCTGGATGAACACCAAAGATGCATATCTCACTGTCTTCCACACTCTTCATGTTATCTATTTTAAGCAACACTCAGTTTTGGGCAATGCAAATAAATGAATAAATGCATTTATAGTGCATTATAAATAAAAATCCCTTAAGCCCAAGTGAATGAAGCATTACATGTAGGATGACATTCTCCTTCCACCTGGAAGTCTTTGCAGCTGAGCAGAAGAAGAATAAACATTTTCTCATTTTCAGCAGAGAAAGCATATCAATTCATACCTCACCTAGAATCTTGTTAGGAAAGTTTTTTCCAGAACACACCATTAAAAAAAAATTAGAAAAATGATTGATCTTTTTAATAAATAAAACAAAGGTCAGAGTATCTTCTCTTACTGTCATATTTCAGCAGTAGCTGTTCATAAGACTGGCTCTGCTGTGAACCCTAAACTGAAGACATATTTACTGACAGGTCCACTAAGGTTCACAAAGCTTTCAACAAACTTGGACTGAGATCTGAGTCACTTCTAGGTGCCATAGAATGATACAGACAACATTTTGAGCAAACCAGGTGAAATACAAGAGGTTTTGTCTCATTTCTGTGCAAAATTATTTTTATCAGCATCAATTAGGTTTTGCTTTGATATTTTGGGTTTCTTTCAGCTAAAAAAATAATTTCAATGTCTTATCTCTCCCAAACTGAAAGGGAAACAAAGCTCTTAATTGTAAAACTATAAAGTTGCACAAAAAAAGCCCCTCAACCAACTAACCAAACAAAAAAACATCCATAGTGAGATGATTAATTGATAAATGATCCATTACTGAGAACTCAATAAGTGCCAAAGAATTCAGTGTCAAAGATACAGAAGCAGTAAGCTCTGGTTTTGGCTGGTATTATACAAGCAATACTCAGAACTATTCTTCCTTTCCAATGAGATCTAGCCAGAAGGTCATTCTGTTTCTTTCAATTATAAAATCATTCATATTTTTACAAATAATTATGTCAATAATTCACATTTCCTAACAAGAAAATATTCAGTAAAAGTTTTCTATAAAGAATCCAAAGAAGAAAACTGAAGTATTTGAGGCACTCACACAAAAGGTTGTCTAGAATGTTGTAACTAAACTGGGTAGATAAGCTCTGGAAAGGTGATAATTATTACTATCAGATTCCCTTCCTTTTGTAGGAGGGGATCCTACAAGATGCTGAAATTCACATGGACACCAACCCTACTCACTGAATATATTTTATTAAAACCTCCCCATGGACCACACAGGATTAATAAATAAATCTCAAGCAGCTAAAAAATCAAAGAGAGACTGTTCAACTGACCAGGAAGCAGGTTTAAAGAAAGAAGGAGATTTTGCCCCAGAGATAAGTTATTCCTTTTTTCTCTCTTCATAAGTTAAGGGAGTTATATTTCAACAAGTTCACATTAAATTATTAATACTGGCTTGTACTAGCAATAGATAGAGCAGATAAAGAAAAAATGTAAGAAATTAATTAATGGCTCAAAGCATTGTCTCCCACTGTGAATTTATACCTTCTTAATCCATAACATGCCAACATGTAGAAGCCAAGTGTTCTCCTACAAAATACACATACATTCACCTATCCCTTGGCACTGCCTTTGCTGAAGTGAGTGGATGTCAGGCTGGGAGTTGCCAGATCATAGATTCATAGAATCATTTAGGTTGAAAAAGACCTCCAAGACCATCAAGCCCAACTGTTAACACAACTAACAAGTCCACTGCTAAATCATGTCCCTAATGGAGAGAGCCTTGAGATCTGCTAAACTGTTAGCAAAACATCTGGAGATTATTTTCTTTTCCAGTGATTTTCACTGATGCAGTCAGTCAGCTCCCATTTGAGCAATGGTGGACACAGACCATGCCCATGTCTTTCTCTGAGGGAGGAACAGGATTGGGGCAGCCTAAGCCCATCTGAGACAGCCTATCTGACAGCACAGGCTCTGAGCTCTCCTGCTCTCCTCTCAGGAAGGACAGACATGTTTTTGAGTGGGTATAACGCTTTGAAAAATAATACAGCTTTATCACATTGCAGTTGAAACTGCCTGGCTGGCATGACATAGACATGTTTCTCCAGCCAGTCAATACTACACACTTCCTTTGCTCTGGTTTTCTATGGAGTTTGTGCTCTACAACCTGACCTAGCAATGACATGCAGGAAGGTTTTACCTTTTTTTCATTGTTTCATCCCATGCCTCTCTTCCCACTCATCGCCTTTCCTGAAGCATTGGAACCACCTGAGCAGCAAAAGGAATGAGTTAGTGAATGAAATCTGACTTGCAATCAGTGAATATTCCATCCCCTTCATCTAATGCCTGATGAGAGGACAGGAATTTATCAGTATCCTCCTTTGATTAAACTCATCATCCTGAAGACTCTCACTACAAGGAGACTTGCATGGCATAAGACTGGGAGTTCTCTCTTCCTTTGTCCCATCTGCACCCAAAATTGACTTGCTATAGTCTAAATTTTATATATATATATGTATTTTGTATATGTATTTTCTTATACATGTACACATAATTAATAAATATATATATATATACTCGTGTATTTGTATATATCCACTTTTGCCCTCAGAAAGTTTTCACAGATAGAAATGGGATAATGGTTGAGTAGATCACTTCTCCAACAGAATCATAAAATGATATGGGTTGGAAAGGACCTCTGGAGATCATCGAGTCCAAGCCCCCTGACAGAGCAGGACCACTTGGAGCAGGTTGCACAGGACATGTCCAGGTTGGCTTTGCCTCTAGAGAAGGAGACTCCACAACCTCTCCGGGCAGCCTGATCTAGTGCTCTGTCACCCTCACAGAAAAGAAGTTTTTCCTCATGTGTTGAGGAGGAGCTTGCTGTGTTCCAGTTTGTGTCCGTTGCCCCTCATCCTATAATAGGGCTCCACTGAAAAAGTGAATAGTGTGAAATGGATGTTTTATTTCTTCTATCCTTGATTACTATCTCTTGCTCACATGCCCAGGATCAAACATTACCTCATCAAATCAAAAATTGATTGAGGTTAAGGAATTTCCCTTAAGTAAGATTGGTTGAGACTCATCAGTATAGGATACATGTGCCCTGTAAACTCATCCAGATATATTTTATCCAATTGATTGCCTGCCATTTCAATGGCCTCTGGCATTGTTGCTATTTAATTTCACCTGATCTTTACCTGTGGTGCATCCATATTTATATATATTGAGAATTAAGTGTTTTAGCTTATAACTAAGGTTACTGAGTTCAGTATAGGGACATATTCCATGTCCTATCTCTTACAGTTTTAAATACCTTATAAAATATAATGAAATATGCCCATAATCTGAAACACCATGTACTTTCTAAAGCAGAACCTGTCTACAGTTCATGTTTTACCAATAGGATAGGAATTTATCTGACAAGAATATTCTTCCCAAATGTACAATTCATAAGATAATGCAGAGTGCACTGATTTCTTTCCACCACTGTTTTCATATTTATTTCTTATTCTCTCTCTCTCCATCATTTATTTCACTTGTTCTTTTCTGCTCAGTATACTAAACTGAAGGCAAAATCAGGTTATTAGTCATCTGTTTGTAATAGTGTACACAAGATAATGAAAAGACACCCTTCCATTAATGTATTTTCTGACCATGAGTATTACTCTGCAAATGATGTGGGAAACTCTACAGAGGTCAAAACTCATCCTGACCCTACAACTACTGTGTTGGCTTCAGACTTTACATTATTCTGCAAAATGAAGGGGGGAGGCTGGTTAAAAGTGCTCCATTCCCATCACATATTTTTCCTTTCCCTCCAGTCATTCTCAAAGTTTTGGAAAGTATTGCTCTACAGCAAAATATGCTTTGGACTCCATTTCTGAACAGCTTGTGGTGAATTCCACATAACCTAATGAATGTTCTACTTGAAGGCTTAGCCTCATTAATTGGTACTCTGATATCCTCCTCATCTCTTCCTTCCTGCTTTCCAAGAGAAGTGTCAACATTTTCAACTCAAGATTTGTCTGCTGATATTTTTAAGGAGATAATTTAATTTATAAGACTGTGAAGTACCTGTTCAACAATAAATGTGATGACAATAGAGTTGTCTTCTCTAAGTGGAAGGACAGAAAAGTTGAAAACCTAATTGGAGTTTTCAGGACTACTCAGTCCATGTTTCAGTTCTGCTGAGCAAAAAGCTAAGTATTGTGATGCAGGACTGTGGAGAAACCTGAGCTAGCTAAGTTAAATATGGACAGAGCAGAATATATCTTGTATACCTTTAGACAGCATCTGCAAAATTAAAATTTCTATGTAATCTATATATGATAACTTTTTATGATCAACAGTTAAAAGTAGGCTTTTCTAGAGCTCAATTCATCTGATCACTTCAGGTGTTTCCTCTAGGGAAGGATGAATTACTACACAGAAGTGCCTTTTTCTCCCTGTAAGAAAATCAGAGGCAGACTTCCATGTTGCAGCAGTTCACATCCATTCTTGGGATCATATTCAGTCTGGGTTGTTTCTTCAGCTTCTCCACCAACATCCCATACTGCATTCCTTGCTAATACATGACACATCCTCCAGTTCCTGCTAAGAGAATTGTTATGGGAATTGTTCTGCCAAAAAAAACCCCAAACCTTTGCATTTTTAATGTAGCATAGACAGGCATGAACAAACCCTAAGTCCATGCAGTCCAACAGTGTGTGTGATTTCATATATGACTAAAGAAACAGTTTGGCTTTATAAGATCACATCTAAGAGCACAAGAGAAATGTAATTTCTGATAGTTTCTAGACACAAGCCAGGGTTCATCTGAAGCTGTCAGTAGCTCTTCAGCTGGTAATACTTAGTGGTGTTGTGTTTTCTAGACAAGTTATGACTTACTGTGTTATTTTTAAGGTATTAAAAAAAGGTTCTTAAATCTATTCCTGTTTCAGATATTCACATTATTTTATTTTTTTAATTTTAAAAAAGTTACATCAAGAAAATATGGCCATATATAATTCTTGCTCTTCTTCTGCTTTTGCTCACTCTTATTCTCAAATTCTAAGTACAAGAGAGCAATACACCTCTCTCACCCAAGGAAGCTATCTGTATGAGGATTACAGCCTTTAAAAAAAAAAAAAAGAAGTAACTTAAGGTGTAAAATAGATAACCATTCCTTTTTTCTCTAAGTTTTAAATTACTAAAGAAAGGAAATCTGTATATAGAATTCAAGTGAATAAATAATATAACAATAAAAGTCCTCCACAGTGTCAAAAATGTAAGCAACTGGCAATAGGGTGTGTCAGGGTGTTATCCCAGGAATGAACTGTGCTTGATCATTCTAACATCATTTTGCAACTTTTCTTCTTTCCTGATGCTTTCTTATGACCTAAAAAGATCTCAGAAATATAGATTTTTTTTTTTTCATCTTTGCCACTGCCTACAAAGAAATTTAATGGCTGAAAAGTATGGGACATCTATTCTGAGCATTCCAGTCTGAAAAATATAAAAGTTCACTAGAATTTGCGGCCAAGAGAAAAATATCCCCTTTCAAAATAGTCAACTTTTTGCTTGCAACCGTGTGCTTCAAATATCTCCAAAATAAAAATCTACACAGAAGATGGCTTGTCATGATAAACCCAGGAAAATAAGTATTTTCAGCCAATTGAGGTAACATAAAATCAAAGATACATTTATGAAAGTCAAGAAGCTATCTGAGCAAAAGCATGTTTGAAGGTGTATGAAGCATTTCATTTTTCAAAATACCAACAGCATTTTCCCTTTATCTACATACACATGATCAAATAGTATCAAACTATGTTTGCAGACTCATGCATTTACCCCACTGAAATCCAGAAGTAAAGCAGGTATCACATGAGCCTCACCCTCAGTGAATTCTACAATTATTAGCTAGGCTATAACTCTCTACAGCACTTGCAATTAATTGTTCTATTGACTATTCAAAAATTATGGCAGATTATTATGCTGTCAGAAAAGCATTCCAATTTACAGTGTTCTAGACCAGGAATGATACTGAATATAGTTGCTCTATTCTGCCTATTTAATACAGAACATAAGGTGCAACATAACACTTTTAGAAGACATTTGTAATAATTCAGTCTCCCTACCTTTGCTATGGGCCTATATAACAGGATTTAATGTTATATGTGAATGTATACATTGGTTTTGACATGGACATCACAGCTATGAATCAAGCAGTTTGAAGACCCTTTTACATCCCACAGCTGACTGCTGTGTAATCTTGCACACCCCAGTCTGGTCCCATAAATTTCACTTTGAAGTGATTACATAAAAAAACTCCCCATGGAAAAAAAAAAAAAAAATTGATTAGATGCATACTGTGCAAAGTGAAAAAAACCCAGGAATTAAGGATTCAGTTAATATTTCCTTTTTTCTTGCAATTTTTTTCAGGCTCAGACACATTCCATTCACTTGTCAACTCCATATATAGAAAGACAGAAGTGTACTCTCTACTTGCTGTTGTTTTCATATCCCTTTCCTCTACAGACAGATCTCCATCTGTTGATGACAATCTCCTGAATCCTCGCTTTTTCTCTATGCCAGCATCTTTAAATTATAAGCAATCCTTTTCATCCCCAGTGCAAGCATGAATGGGAACAAACCCTACCAGCCTGATGAGAATCAGAGAGAGATTTTTCTGCTGATAGGGCATTCAGTACATTCCAGACTGAAGGTTATCTCAGTAGTAAAATGCATGTACATCCACTCACACAGTGAGTATCCTCTGATTTTACTGTTTGAAGTCAGTTCAGATGCTATCATAAAGATAACCTGTTGCACTCAAAGTATATTATTTTTACATACAGCATTTTCACCTCCCTAAAGGGTTTAAGCCTTTGAAAGTTGATTACATAGCCAAGTAGTTTGCACACAAGACTAATCAATGTCTACAATACGAAGACATGGTCCTCCATATCCTAGTGTAAAGAGCACTTCCAAAGTATGAAAAAGGAGACAATGTTCTATTAGATCCCTGAGGATGATATGTATGTAAAAGCTTATAGTCAGATATATCATAGATTATCCAGACACATGCCCCAATGATACAGTTTCTCACATTTCCATAAGAATATTCCCTTTACATGTATCCCTAAAATGGAAAACTTCTTGTGGATTGTCTGACTTTCTGACAGTATCTGAACCTCAGCATGGAATTTCCTGAAATCATCTGTCGATCATCTCCACATATCCACCCTTTATGATAAACAACTAGTCATTTCTTAAGTACAATTTTTTCCCCCATTTTATTTTATTCCAAGGTTTTATTTTAAGTTTGACCTTGTCAATTGTCACAGAAGTTTGCATTTCTCTTGAAGATAATTAAATACTCAAGAATCTAAGTCTTTCCTTAAAGAAAAAAAAAGTAATTCTGAGCTCATTGATGAAAACTGTAAAACTTGTAGGGTCTGAAATCAGAAGGCAAAAATTCTCCCCAGCAGTAAATTACAAAATGAAAACTGAATTAACAATAATATCTGGATTTTTAAGTCAGTCTTTTTTTTTTTTTTTCCCAGAACTTCATTTTGAATTATTATATCTGGTAAAGTCAGTACATGTTCCAGATTATTTTTTCAACTAGCAAAAAGAAATTGTTCCTTTCTGTAAGGTGACTCAGACCTTGTAACAACCCACTCTTTGCAGCCCATTTGGCAGAATCATGGAGGCCTGAGTGCTCAATGCACTCAATGCTCAATATACACATATAAATGGACATATTTTTTATCATTCTGGATATTTGATTAAACATGTACTCTGTATGAGAAGGGAACAGAAAGCTGCTTGTCCAAATTGCATAGGAAAGCAGATCTATAACTGATCAGCTTTGCCTTTACCCTTAGGCATAGATAAAGATAAGTAGAAGGACTCATTTTAAGACATGCTTGCCACACATAATGATATTGATAGGTACTGAAACACAAAGTAAGTCAACATGCAACATGCCAGCGTTCTTCAGCTTCGGCATCTTTTGAATGTGTGAATAGCTTAACAACTATTGCGCGGAGGATTAGAGGCATTACAGGACGTTCTTCTCCAGACCTCATAGTGCTAAAACAAACTTGCCCAAGCATAAGAATAAATTCTGGGTGCTCAGACCAGCAGTCCATATCATACCTTATCCTGTGCATAAACATTAACTTCTTAGGGCATATCAATTACTACGTGTCTTTGAAAGTCTGTATTTCTTTTATTTCAAGTGAGAGAAAAAGAATAGCTATGAACATCTGCATATATATGCACTCTCCCCAAAGCTGAAGGACAAAAAAGATGGGCTGTTGTCATTGCATTATCATGCACTTGCTGTGCAGCTTTCTTTAGCCTTGTAATGCAAGGGGTCATATAAAATGGCCAGGAAGGTCCCTTTTAATTGGAAAATCCATTAAATAGACAGGGAGGAGCAGGAAATGTATATAATGAAAAATACCAGCATTAACCTAATTTTTGCTTCAAGATCATATGCTGGAAAATGTTTACCAGAAATACACAGAGCTCAAGGCAAGGGTCAAGCAGCAAAGAGCTAAACAGATAGTGTACCATTAATATAAAGCATTATGGATTATAGTCAGCATATGACTGAGAATAATACTGTGGATGGTCTGACAAAGATACACGTAGAAAACTTTCTAAATGAAATCAATGAAGCAGGAGTTCTGATAGTTTATTAGCACACTGGCATGGTGCAACTGAAAAAAGGGGAAAAAAAAACCAAACAAACAAATACCAAACCACCATGGGAAAAAAGTAATAAACTCTTGCTACCCATGGGCAGACTTCACAGCAGTTGAATAAGACAAATAGAAGAATGTGTTCGCTGCTGCCCAGAGGGAAATGTAATGACCCAAGTTATGACCTGCCATATAAAGAGCCCTGCGGAATAAGACAGAAGCAGAAATCTGGGAAGTTATGTGAAACTAAAATAGGGTCTGAATTAAGTGCAAGTCAGCAAAGCACTGACGGAATTGAGAGAAAGTTTTGATAAAACACTAATGCTCCCTTCCCCCACTTGAAGATAAACTATTGCCTAGTCTACTCAAATCCAAACATAACATGTGTAATGGGAAAAATATTGACTGATTGTTGCACTAACATTTTTTATGCTAGAGAAAAGGTAAGTTTAGGAGTCTTAGAACAGAGATTGAGAGTGGTCCAGCTTTTACATCCACACACCACTTACACTGAGCCACCAAGTCCATTTCTATGTGTAAGACAGTATTTTTTGTTCTCTCTGAAGTACAAGCCCTCAAACTTCGTAAAGGCTTTAAAACTTTACTGTCCTTGCTGAAACAAATCACAGCTGTGAGATAAGTCATTGCTTGTGGAAACTTTGACTTATCTCATGAATTGCCTTTTTTTTTCTTCTTCTTCTTGTATATCAATATCAGAAAGTGAAGGCAGAGAAGCTTTCAAGAATAGAAATTATTCCCTCTCTATAAGATCCATGTGGGTCTTCGGTTAGAGTTCTCCTCAAGTAGCGGGCAAACAGTGCAGAAAATATTTGAGTTATGGATTAGAAGAATAGTGATTTTCCTACTTTTAAAGGTCTCCCGGGTTTATTTACTTTCTGAAAATAATAGAACTCATTTTTCATCATGCAAGATAGTTAAGCTAAGCATCAGCATGCCCTCATTCTCTACTGCTCTCTTTTTCTTTCTGGCAGTCTTTATCTATTTGACAGGAGAGATTAACATTATTCCTTTGAAAGAAAGTATCTGGCACATGTTTTTGTCCATAGTCTCACATCCCACATCTTCTTTTAAAATGAGACTGAAAAAGTGAACTTTTTATGGACATGCTAGCTTACAGAACGTTGACTCTTCCTTTCTCTTCCCCTTAAACTGCTGAAATATTTGTTGACTATGACCTAAATGTGTCAATCATTTAACAACCTTGAAGGTATATTTTCTAGTAAAGAGAGTTTCTTGGGAAGAAGCAAAAATTCTCCCCACTCTGTATTACAATTGGAAGATTATAATACACCACCTCAGTGTACCTCCTTTGTATCATTCATTCTGTAATTTTTTCATCATAGATCTGCTTATTTATATTCTCTCTACATATAACAAATTCTTAAAAATGGACCTGCTGATGTCAAAATACTTACCCAAAAGATAAGCTGACCCAAAATATGCAGTTTTTTAAGAAGGAAATAAAAAATAGGGTTGAGAGGTGATTGTTCACGCTTTAATTTAATTCTATGTTTTCATCCTCAGTAATCCTGTAGGTATCTTATTCTATCAACCTCTTTCTCTATCGGTTAGAAAACATAATGCCTTCAGTTGAGTCTTTGGTAATCCATAACTATTTGTTCTTGTAGTGACATTATCCTCCACCTTAAACAGTTATTTCCCTTCCCTGTTGTTTATTTTCCTGAGTTTGCTTGTAAAAATCAGTTATGTCCCTTTTAAGTCTTTGTTTTAAGAGGCTAACCAATCTGAGCTCTCTTGAACAAGTCTATATTGCCTTCTGTTGCAATGAAGTGTTATCCAGAGATATCTGAGCTAAAAGAAATATAAGCTAGCCTGCCTACATGATTCACTGCCACATCCCATAGAATTACCAGTTTAAGTCTGAAATTAATATAGCCTCTCTTGAGCAGTACTACATTCTTGCAAATAATTTACTTCCTTCTGTTTTCTAACCTCCTTCCTCTCTTCTGTCTCTGCTCTGAGTGATCAACTTCCACACACATTTCTTTCTTTGCTGTTGCTTTTTCTCACCCTCCACAATGTTCATCTCCTACTGAAAAGAATCAGTGAATTAGTGTTTGAATATTATCAGTAGAGGAACACAGAGTACAACAGAGAAGAGGAATGCTGTACTCTTAAAAGAGATCAATTGATAAATGTGGTGCCCAAAAGGCAGAGTAGAGTTAAGATAGATGATGTGAATCATTTTGGATTTATTGGGCTGATAATGAAAGACACTGAATGCTCATCACATCTACGAAGCTCAATAAAAATAGAGAACTGCATTTGTTAAGAACTGGATGGAAGAAGGGAAGGCAGAAGGAAATGAAACAAGTAATTAAGATACTATGAGAAAACATGATGAAGTCACAGAAATTAGGAACAGAATGGATTTTAGAAATGGGTGTCTAGTTCATTAATAGTAAAAACAACATTTTCCCTTGTGGCACATATTCTATAGATTATAAAATCAAGTTCTAAGCATGTGTCATAAAATGTCCTTGAACAGTGGAGAGTGGTTAATCCCAAATGTCCAACTCTCTTTCAGCCTATGTAACTGATGCCTAACTGGAAAACAAAAATGAACAAACAAAAACTAAAAAAACAATATCAACAAATCTTATGACTAAACCATTTGTCTCTGTTCCAAATAGCAAGTTGACTGCTCTGGGACTGGTTTATACTAAAAAAAGAGGTGGTTTGGGAGGAAAGATATCACACAGTCCTCTTAAAGACAGATGGATAACTCTGCTGAACACCACCATGGTAGCCACCTGCTGAGCTCTGAATGATGGGTGATAAATAGCATGCAGCTGCAAAATGGTGGGTCAGGCACCCTCAAGCTCTTTTACTTCTCATGTCTGCATATCACAGACTTGCTTTATGTCAGTTCATGTCTACAGAGATCATTAAATGAGTGTTCCGCTCTTCTCTGCTGATAAACATTATACATTCTTTGTTAATCATTTCCTATAGTACTTGGAAATGAAAAGATCTTCTCAATGAAAAATGGGTTGAATTAGTATCTTGAAAATTTTCTGCAGACTGTTTAAGTGGGAGTCAAGCTACTTTGGTTCATGTCATGGAAACCAATGCAATATTTCTTGAAACATGGGAAGGTGAAATATGATTGCTTGGAGTTTAGGGTTATCTTTTCAGTCTGAAAAATAGACAGACAGTCCTAGGGTTATAGGTGAAATATGCAAGTACCTCAACTGAACTGACATACTCCTATAAATAAATTTCATTTTAATGGGAATTCTCCCAGGCTAACAAATGACTAAGGAGCACTGCATAAAGCCCAAAGGTAGTACCTAGTATTTCAAGGACATTTTTTTCTTCCTGAAGGGGATTGCACTATATAACATCTACATGTAGCAGTTATGAAATATACATAACTGCGAAGGTAGAGAAAGAGAATAAAATATTAAAATGAGTGAATTTGCATACTGGAAATCATGCCAGTTCCTTATTTCTGTACATATCCCCATAAGTGAAGAACTGCACTGACAGTCACACATGCTAAAGTCACAAATCAACTTTGAAAACTTGAAAAAAATTCCCTTAGTAATAAACATGTCCAAATACTCAAGGTGCTGTAGAGGACTGGGAAAAAAAAAAAAAAAAAAAAAAGAAGAGAAAGGAACATGAATCTATGTAAATATCACCGTGCTGAGTTTTTGAAAGCCCAGGCTCTCTGTGAGAAAGCTTAGAAAAGACTATTTAAAAAACTAAAAAGTTAAACCCTAATAAAAACAGCAGCAGAAATACAAAGTTGCTGAGCATCAGTCTCTTATTCTAAATGAGGGGAGGCTTTGACAAGAAAATAGAGTAAGTTTTTTTGGGAAGGAAGGAAGGAAGGAAGGAAGGAAGGAAGGAAGGAAGGAAGGAAGGAAGGAAGGAAGGAAGGAAGG
>JANHGN010027186.1:13277-39425 GCA_024605025.1 Megaceryle maxima
AAGGAAGGAAGGAAGGAAGGAAGGAAGGAAGGAAGGAAGGAAGGAAGGAAGGAAGGAAGGAAGGAAGGAAGGAAAGAGGGAGGGAAGAAAGAGTTAAGCCTAATTAAAGGAAAAGATATTTGTCATTACAGGCCATGAGACAGTCAATCACAACTTTAAAAAGCAGAAATGCTTATATGGGAATGTGCTTAGATGGAAATGGAGGGGCTAGACCGTTACTAGTGCCATCCTCAATGTCTGTATTGGGGCTGAAACTGTTTAATATTTTCATTATTGACTCAAGCAATGGGGAAGAAGATTCCCTCTGAAATTTGGGTGGAGATGTCTATGTGGTGATCTTCGGAGGGACCTTGGCAGGTTGAAGAAATGATATGATATAAAGTGCTAAGTCCAAATTTTGAGACAGATCCATATCATGCAGAAGTGCAGGCAGGGGCTGGCTGCACAGAGAGCAGACAGGAAGGGAGGGAAATTTGTTCACATCACAACAATACACCAAGGCCAGACTTTTCCCATTCTTTACATAAACTTTAATTTCTTCCTTTTTGCCACTGAATTTAAGAGCTGGAGTAAAACTGAGAAAACATAAAAAATAAAGAATTGGAATTGAAGGGTTAATATTCTTGAATATTACAGAAAGCCCTGCCATGTGTTTTGAAAGCCATTTGAAAACACAGAGCAGGAGGTATGGTGCCCTGTAGTTCAGAGGGTACTTTGTTTACCATGAAATGCCGGATTTGCATATGGTAAGTACTTTCTTTTATTAAAAAGCAGTGCAAATAGTCACACAAACTCCTCTGTAAATAGCAAAGGGGAACACTTATCCACTCATACTGAGGATTTACACCAACTGAAATGACAGCAGAATCTGGCCTAGACATTGAAAAACACCCAACTTATGTTTAAGAAATTTCTGTAAGTAATTTTTCTTTCCTCTGGTGGCAGATTTGCTCCTTTATAACCTGTACAAAATCAAAAAGAGGTGAGCTCCTGTACACGAGAAAACCCCTCTTATTTAAAAATAAGATTTCAGACCTTGTGGCTTTTGAAACCCTACTGGCAAACAAAGCTCACAGAAACCTTTATAACCTATAGGATACACAGTTTATCTTTGCTCTGATTAGATCTTCCCTATGTTTTAATCTATTTTCTTTCTTTGCACACTTTATAATAACACTCTCTTCAAGCAAATACTCTTTAATCTTATAATTTGAAAAGCAATTCCATTTCAACTGTCTTTTTGGCAAATGACCTTTTCTTCTTTTGCTACAGGTAAAAAAAAAGTCCTGTCTTTTTGATTTTTATCTTTGCTCAGCTTTCTGAATCTCAAAACTGTTCATCTACTGAGGTTTTTGTCAGCAATATTTCTTATTCTGAATTTCTCAGCAAACACCCTTATAAAATGTTAGTTCATGAAAGCCATTTGATTAATTTGTCTAAATGCATTTCTTTTGTAAACCAGGTTGATTATTTAAAAATGTCAGTCTGGGAGCAGATTTGAGAGTGAGCCTGGCAAACATTATTGACCAGATTAAAAAAAAATTGTAGAGACATGACAGCAAGATGGACCAATGACTGGCCTGCCATCTGTCATGGATGGATTAAAACAGTCTTTCTGTACTGATATCTAGGAGACACTAATTCCAGTCCAAATACATGGATTGGCTCGTGCAGAAGGAGATTTACTCAGAGGAAAGTTTTTTGTGGGTGGCTGAAAGTCAGCTGTCATCTCACAAACATAAATTGTTCATCTTCATTATAGGAAAACTTGCATGTCCTACATACCATATTCTAAATACCACATCTAATTAATTGAGTAAATCACTACAAATTATTTATGTTCATCTTGAGTGGACTAAATATAAAATAGTTGAGCTGTAAGCCACTGATTTAATTTTCATTGTGTTTTTACCAGTAAAATGGCCATTGATCATACAAAGCCTGAAGGATTTTCCCACAGCGAAGTTAACAGTAGAAGATTTCTCTGTCAGTTAAAGCAGCATGAAACCAATTTAACTCCACTGGTCTCATATACATACACTGCAGACTGAAACAGTGTTACTGCTACATAAATAAAATCTCGGTCACTCTACCCCAGAAATTAATCTGTCTCCATTCTTTGATGGGGTTTTTAGATGGAGGCTTGGGATGTGATGGATTGCATTTTTGGAGGGACAGCCCTCTGCCTTAAACACAGACAAAATCCAAACACTTTATTTAGACTGGATGAGACCAATACTATTTTGTATCTCTGATAGAAGCCTGGGTGATCGGACAGAAGTCACCCTCAGTAAATTTAGTCTTGTGCTGGATTTGACTGGGGTAGTGGCAATTTTCTTCATGTTAGCTGGTGTGGGGCCATATTTTGGATTTGTGCTGAACACAATGTTGATAGTTCAGGGATGTTTCCATCATTGCTGAGCAGTGCTTACACTGAGTAAAGGCCTTTTCTGTTTCCTACCCCACCAGTGAGTGTGCACAAGCTGCTGGGAGGGGATACAGCTGGGACAGATGACCCCAATTGACCAAAGGGATATCTTATACCACATGAAATCATGCTCAGCATACAAAACTGGGGGAAGAAGAAGGAAGGGGACAATGTTTGGAGTTATGGCATTTTGTCTTCCCAAGTAACCATTAAGTGTGATAGAGCCCTGCTGTCCTGGAGGTTGCTGAACATCTGCTGACCAATGGGAACTAGCAAATTAACTCTTTGATTCACTTGGCTTGCTTGTGCAGCTTTTGCTTTCCCTATTAAACTGTCTTTATTTCTACTCATAATTTTTCTCGCTTTTATTCTTTTAATTTTCTCCCCCATCCCACCACTGGGGAGTGAGAGGGCAGCTGTGTGGGGCTTAGTTGCTGGCTGGGGTTAAATGACAAGAACATCACAACAGGGGAGAGGTCAACATGGTGGAGGCTGCCAATCAGAAAGACAAGGAGGCTGGTGAAATGGCCTCACAAGAACTTCATGTGCTGTGTTCTTTTTGCATGGTGCATTGCACAAAAGATGTTGACATACTGAAGCAAGTTCAGTGGAGGCCACCAATCTGGCCAAGGGGCTGGAGCACATGGCATGCCAGAAGAGTCTGAACAGAAATTCTGCTTGGGGAAGAGAAGGCTCACATGGGAGGAGGTTAGAACTGTTTACAACTACCCAATTGAAGCACACAGAAAGGAGTCTTCTTAGAGGTGGACAGCAGAAGGATGAGAGGCAACAGAGACAAGTGAGAACATGGGAAATTCTGATTAGATATATGGAAGAAAAAAAAAAAAAAAAGGTAGTCAAATAATGACACAAGTTACCCAGAGAGGTTGGGACCTCCATCTTTGGCAGTGTTTCAGATCAGCTGATTAAAGATTTGCACAACCAGATGTGAGATCTGAGATCTGACTAGATGACTTGATGACTTCAAAACATCGCTTCCAACCTAAAATATACTGTGATGCTACAGCTGATATATATTCATATGGCTAAAGACAGCTCACATTAATCTTGCCTGAAAAAGATTTTTCTTCACAGGAAAAAGATTGAATTTCTCAACAACAGAACGAGGGAGTTAAAACCTAAATTTCCTGGCTAAATCTTGATTTTGCAACATAAGGCTATTAGAGTCACATTATAATTTTTAAGTTACTGACATCTAATCAACTCATCCTTCTACAGAAAACTGGTCAGATTACACAGAACTAGTAAATATGGTAACACTGGACAACAATAACAACAATGGTAAAGTATGGTTTCATTTTTCCTTTACTTCAATTCTTTAAAGTGAAGTTTACTAGTAAATATACCTTCCTGGAAAATGTATTTACTATACCCACGATTTTCCATGCGCCTATCTCCAGTTTTGTACCTTGGCTGTAATGTGACTGTAGAGATTTAAGCCTGGAAATTCCCTGTTTTGGTCTCTGTTCTGTGCAGCAGAACTGGCTAACTAAGCAAATTAGACTTTTCCTCCTATATTTTCCATTTGGAAATGTATCTTTCTTTAAATCAGCTTTACTAAATCATAGTCAAAAAGGTAGTGTCCAACATAAGAATCTTCTTTATATTGAGCTGAAGATTAGGAGAGTAGAGGGAAAGCACTGATTATATCTGTGGGTTGATGCTTTATACAAAATGGGTGAAAAGACTATTCCATCACAGGATGACAATCTTCCATATTCCTCTTTGCCAGCCAGCAGCGCTAAAAAGACCTGAGAAGAGAAAGCTGAACTCTGAAAACTAATAATTTCAAATTTGTACTGTCATCTGCTGCCCATGCTATAAATAACCCGATTTGCCCTCTACTCAAGACTACAACCAAATTATTGTAACAAGACTTCAGAAAAGTTTAATTTGCAATAGCGTCTAGATTATTTGGAGTTCTTGAACAGCACTTAAAAGGGCTAGAAACTTTTTTTCAGCCCATTTTCTAATTAATTTAGAGACATACTGAATATCAGGAAAAATGTTTTAACTGAGATGGTTTCTTCACTAACTATAGTGGGGAAGAAGGGGGTTCAGCTAATTTGCACTGCTGATGTACTGATTTCTGGTGGGCTTTCTCAATTATATCACATTATTTCACAGACCACTTCTCTGATTGTCTCTTTTGATAAAGTGCCTCCACATAAGAAAATAAAACTAATTCCTTAACATAATTATTTTACATGGTAAAAAACCTGTAGAAGTTTAGTTTTCTCATTATTTGCCATGATATAAGTTAAGATTATCTTATATAACTGTGATAGCTAGTTATCCCAGTTCAAGTAAGACCAAGATAAAACACAAAACAATTGTGCTTTTTTTTCCATTTCTTTGAAGTGAGTGGTTTTTCCACCTGACAATTGGCTTGATTCTTGAAGTAGTGGTATCTTCTTACTAGTACAAAGACTCAATTTCATAATGCAAACTCACACTAAGAAAAATGCTACTTAAACTTGAGGCAGTGTAATATAGTCATATCCTCCTCTGTGAGGGGTTTTTGAGGTAGTAATTTGCAAGCAATTGTTGAGAGCTGTGTGTATTTTCACAGAGACCCTGTACTGAGTGATTACAGTTCCAAATAATAGTAAGATTAATTTTTCACAGGTATGTGATTCATTTGTACTTCATAAAAAGAGATGAACAAAGAAATTTTAAAGAAATTAGTATTTCAAAAGTGTCAAAGAGTATGTGTAGGTAAGCGGTAGATGTGGGAGTTCTCAGTCATGAAACATACTTTATGCATCTATATAAGTGGTAACAAGTGGAATTTAAGAAACAAGCATTAAAAATTCACATTGTGGTGAGATGACAACAGACATAAATTGAAAAAAGAGTGGTGCAGCTGGATAGAATAAAAAACTTTTTTTCCCCAGGAGAACAGTTCAGTGTTGAACAGGTTGCCCTGAGTTCTTGTACAGTCTCCACCCTTGGAGGCAAGACCAGATCCTGGTCTCATCTTACTGCTGACCCTGCTCTGAGCAGTAGGTTGCACTAGAGACCTCTTGAGTTCCCCTTCAACATGAGTTAGGTTATGATATTTAGACATATCAGAACTGTAAGAAGAGGATCTGGCATACTGGTGTTTCATCATTTCTCATTCGTGATGTTAGTGCACTAAATGGCTCCTACTTTCTCATTCTGACCACAGGGTATATGTGTGCATACATGTATATGTATCTTTTTACCCATGTGGAAGGAGGAAATGAACATGTTAACAAAAGAGAGTAGAACACATTATTTCTTGTCATAAAGGAAGATTTTTCATAACATAGTTAGAAAGTTTCAGTAAATATTAAGAAGACAAGGTGCTGAAAGCACTGAGAAGATAATTATTTCCCATTTGAGGGCTGCTTGTTATAATTCACATGCTACATTTAACAGTTGTACTGCAGTGATGTATATTTACATAATATTGTTCAATAACATAGGCTTAGCTGACAAAAAGATAAATGGCTGATCATTTTTATATGTTAAAAGCTTTTTCTAGCAAGTAGTATGATTAAGCCATTTGAAAAAAAAAAAAACCCTATTTTCTTTGAGATAGCTGTGATAACTACTTTTTTCCTCCCCTAAGGACCTTTCAGAGGTGAAACCAAACAGATGGTCACACTGATCATTTTAGACGATTCACAGCAACAGGATAATAAAAGTATTATGATCAGCGTGACCCTCACTGAAGGAAGGAGTCATATTCTGCCCAGCTCTGACCTTGTTATTCTGGTCTGTGACAATTCAGGAGGAGTTATTAGATTTCAGGTAGCCTCAAGATCTGTTATTGATTGCAAAGGCAGGTTCCTCTTCTTATTGACCACATTCACTTTTTGTGCTGTAAACTTCCCTGTTTGTGCTTTGTATGAGAATTTATACAGGTTGCCTGTTTCATTGTTCTGATCAAAGTGGCTCAGAAAAAAAATTCTGTGTCTACAGATATAGAAGTAATGAGCTAGTAAGCACGTATTTCACTGTAATCTAACTATGTTTCAGATACAACCTTAAGAACCGTTCACAAGGACATTTTATGCACCCTTACCTGTGTTTTTTTTAAACAAAGTTCCTATTTTGCAGGGCCCACTTTACAGGCTTTTTACTTCTTGAATCCTTTTAAGCATTTCTCAGATAATTATACAGAGTGGAATTAATCTAAAAGTTAGATACCTTATCTAGGCTAGTCATCTAAGGTTTCTCTCCTGACACTGGTGAGAGACTGGCACCTCCAAAGGGCAATTTTCATACCATACAAAAATAAGTGTATAAAGGACTATAATAGGCATGAAATTAATTCTAACAGTAATGTTAAATTTTGAGCTTGGATACAATTTATACTGAATGCATATCATATCTATACCCTACATGAACTTCATCTATTGCTTCATGTGTTAATTATTCTCATCTGTATTAAATATTCTGTATAACACTTCTGAGAATGATTAGGACAGGCCAGTAACTAACACTAAGAGCTTATCATGTTTTTTAAATGTCCTTTGGGGCATTTTTCATTGAAAAATGTTGATTAATTGAAACTGATCCTTTGGTCCAGGACAGAATTTCTGGTAAAACATATGAAAAGAGAACTACTCTTCTCAGAATAGCAAGTAGTCTAGTTGTAAAACCAATTAAGTGTGGAAATCTTTTTTTTTTTTTTTTAGGATGGGAACTTTATCCAATCTCTGCCATTCCAGGCAACTTACCTATTCCATCGGGATATGAGGTGATTTCATGGTCTAATGAATCTTTAATTAAGGATAGATATTTGGATAATTCCAGTGAATAGCACTGAGGAGAGCCAACAGAGTACTGCTGATGTAGCTCACCTGTGTCTCCTGCATTCCTTAGGTACCAGACCTATTTGAGGATCTCTCATTTTTTCTCACTTTTCATTCCCCAAAACAACCAAAAAAAAGTTCCCATAAAACAGCCATAACAATCTTTCACATCCAAATCTGTTTTCTCCCTCAAAAGAGTAGGGATACAATTTATACAAATTATATTTATACATATTTATACATATTTATTTATTATAACTTCCTGAATTTCTATTTTAAACAGAAAAGATGGGTAAGAGATGATGTGGTTGGCTACAACATACAAGCATAATGAACAAGCTTGATTTAAAAGCATGATATTAATTCTTTCATACAAAAATGATGGAAGGAGAGCCTCATATATGGTAGCCTCATAGAAGCTGGTTAGTGGAAGGGCAAACACATTTTTTACAGGAAAGAATGTCAGAGGATGAAAAATAGAAAGTATATGGCCTATCATAGGTAGCAATGAAGTTTCCTAAAAGAGGTTGCTGAAGCATAGGTCTGAAGGAGCATACAGTCAACAACAAATTTGACAGGACAATTTTCATCATTTTATAGAGAGTATACTTCACTTCCACAACAGTATGAGAATGACAAACAGATATAACAATGAAGTTATTGCTTGGGAATACCTATGAGAGAAAACTATGCATTCCTTCCATCCAAGCCACTCTTCTTTCAATATTTGAAACTTCTGAGTTCCACAAAGCAAATTCTGTGACCTGTAGTCTTACAACTTCACATCTATCACCAAAATTTGCTTGAAAGATTCTACCACTTCTATTAGAATTACAGAATATTTCATACAGGTGTATGTTTTAGGATGCATCAAATATGTGCCATGAAAAAAAGAATTAAAATATTACAGAACATCCAGAACAATTAGATAGCATGGAAGAGGAGTTGAAAATATACAGCTTTTTGCAGAAGAACAAAATATGTGTGAGAGCAAGAAAGAGACACATCTGCATTCAAATCTGTCAAAATCATGTGAAAGTTATTTAAACTCTGTTACTGAATGTTTAAAAAGGGGATAAGAAAGTTTAGACAGCTACTGTGAGTAGCTGTCATGAAGGTTTAGTGGACAGAGTCCTGAAGATGTTACATGGGGAAGAACTCTGCATTCCACATTATTTATCTTTGACAAAGAAGGGTGGAGAAGTCACTTCCTAGGAATTTCAACCCACTCAAGAACAGAAGTGGTACAATCTATTGCTATGTTTTTGAGGTAAATTCCTTAACTGTGATAAAAAAAAAAAAAAAAAAAAAAAGCTTAATACTGTTATATACCTAAACTTACACTGATTTGGGATCTTGAACTGCTCTCTTTTTATATCGTATAAAATATTATGAAAACTGAAGTGAAAGTTGAAATAGAAATAGGTGCCACTGGGAAAAAAGAAAATAATGCTATATATACACACATAGTTTAAAATCAACAGAAATAATATATATATAAATCTTTGACAAAATTAGATGATATACAGAGAAAATAATTTTCAGCATAAGTCTGTCTAGATTAATACATTTTCATGCATTTTTTCATATGTCTTTTTGGTTAGCAGGCTATTTGGTTACATTTTTCAGAGTTCATTCATCAAGTACATTCGTAGAAACAATCCAAAAGACATACAAAACAGTGTAAGAATGTCATACAACTTTTTACCTCCTAGAGGCAAACTAAAGCAGAAGAAACATACAAACAGGAAATGTATAGTCCTATCCAATACTCCCTTGAGTGAAACAGAATTATTTTTATTAACCTTGCTTAGTAGAGGATCAGGCCCAGAAAGAGAAAAACTAGCAGCTAGTGTTGCAGATAAACAAAAAAAGGATTGCAGCTCTATACTTCACTAAAATTTGGAACAACCAACCACCAAGATTTCTTGCATTATATACATTAAACTGCATATAACAAAATGTATTAATGACAGAGAGCCATATTTTTTATTACTGTTAATATAGGTAGTACAGAAAAATTTTCCAAGCATGAAATAAACTTTTCTACCTTATACTATGTACTTTAAGACATTTGTATGTGTGCTTTTGAGTTTATACAGTCACATATTTTCTCAATTATAATGTTATGCCTCAAAGCTCAGAGCTTTGAGGAATAAAAGAATTTCCTGTAATATGCTAGATACAATCTTCTTTTTAGGGGGGGTTGTGAAGCAAGCATTCATAGCAACACCAACTTCCCTTTAGGGATTATTTATATTTAGTGTGAAAAGTAATTAAAATTTTCAGTCACTAAATTTTCCAATAAGCCAACACATCCTAATGATTAGTACCACTTTACATTTTCATTCTTTTTATCAAAGCTATGAGAAATATATCATTATCCTAAAATTTGACACAAAGATATATAGGGAATGTTAATAAAGCAGTCGAATAAACCACTTTCTTTATCAGACCACAAAGATATATTCCAGTCCAAGCAGTAAGCTGACCTTCCTCACAATTACTTATTGTGGAAAATAACTGATTATTAATTAAAGGCTTCTTTGCTCTAGAGATTTTCTGCACCAATTGCCACTGTAAGTGGCTAAATAACAGAATCATCGCAGCAAGTGTAGAGAGGCAATGCTGATATTTTCATTAGAAGTGTTTACCCCTTTTTTTCCCAGTCTGAATAGATCCAGCAGTGCAAACAGCTGCTTCATTTGATTACACAAAGGATTTCATGAGGGCAACTATGCTGATAGTCCCAAAATTAAAAAAATAAGACCTCACTCCCTTGGGTTTGTGGCTTTGTCTTTGCCTCCTTGCATCCCCTCACATGCAAAATATTATACTTCAAAAATTAAACAGGTGCATGAAAAATGGCAGGTGTTCTCTCAGATAAACTCTTTTGCCTTGCTGTGTATCTGCTGTCTGAACTCTCAAACTCCCTTGCTGTTTGACTTCTCAAGCATCTGTCATTTGACTTCTCAACCTTACCATTAGATGCCTTCAGTGTTATATTTTTTTTCAGGATTGATGTTTCTCAAATGTTACCCCTGTCCACTCCAGAGACTGCAAGGCAGCAAAATTGCAAGTAAATATTTCCCTTTTTTCTTTCTGTAACCAACATACCTTATTAATGTTAATGCTATGCCAAGACGCTCCTTAGATCCCAGATATTTTGGCTGCTTATTAGGAGATAGGACCACATGTGCATAAGACTAGGTATGTAAGAGCAGTTCTTTCTCCTCAAAACACTTCGCCCATTGCACCATAAATATTTGGGTTGTTTTCATGAGCCATTTGGCTTTTATAAATTTTTGACTGATTTTGGCTGAATACCAGCCAAAATTTTAACTTCTTAGAGGCAGCAAGTTTGTATTTGGGCAGCTACAAGAAAATATCTCATCATCATAAACAGTGAAAAGTCAGACATTTCTCTGAAATTTAGGTCTTCAGTAATTTTGAAAATACACATTTTTAATTAAGTGGTGAACTCTGAAATCTAATCTATGTACAGTCTAAATGACAGCAAATGGGAGGACAAATTTCCTGCAAGTAGCTTACATGCTCTTCTTTACTATATGGACAATTGCTAAATTGCTAACTGTTACTTTAGGAGCAATGGTTTAAAGGCTCCAAAGAGTTAGAGTAGGGCTAATAAGAGAAACTCTCTTCACAGAAATAAGGTACAGTACTGTACATAAAGTTGTCCAGGCATCATCCAAAGGAGTTTCACAGTCTATGGATGAGGAGGCAGAGAGATGTAGTGAATGGTATATTTGCTCTGCCTAGTATTTGATATTACTTGGCAAGGACTATGTGCCCGGGATGTGACTCCCTGCATAAACCAGGTGTAAGTTTGACTGGATCCATTTTTATGAAAGGCTAATCATTCAATACTTTCATCTCTGATTTGAAAGTCAATGAAAAACTGTTGCTGATAAAGCTTATGGGTAATGAAAAGATAGTAAGTATGTTTAATAGTAGTAAGGACTTAGAAATGAGTGATTTAGATAATTTCTTAATGTGATCTATTCAAACAGAATAGTGTCTAAATCAATAAAGGTACCTTACATGGTATATTAATGTATGTTAAACACACAAACAAACAAGAAGAAAACCCTTCATAAATATTGCTTAAGATTGGAGCCCTGAAACAGGCTGCTGGGAGAGGTTGTGGAGTCGTCTTCTCTGGAGAGTTTCAAAACCTGCCTAGACATGATTCTGAGAAACCTGCCATCAGGGATTCTGCTTTGGCAGAGGGGTTGGACTAGATGATCTGCAGAGATCTTTTCCAAGCCCTACCATGCTGGGATTCTGGGATCTAAAAATTAATGCCTACAGCTTGAATGAATCAATTACCTTTTATACAACTAGATTGGAGAAAGGTGAAAAGAAAGACTAGTGGATGTTCTGGGGAAACTTGGATGTGTTTAAACCATATTTTAAGAGCACCATTAAGTCTTCTTTCAGGCTATTGTTCAAAACTTGCAGGCACAATCTGCAGTTTATGAAAGAGTGATGCCCAAGAGAAGGATGAACACTGAAAATAAGGAGTGGGGGTGGGGATGGAAGAGGAAAAAAGAAAAGAAATAAGAGATTCTGCTTATGGCCACTCCCCAGGCTGTTATTTTACTATAGCATAAACATAGATCTAGACTATGGACTATACAATGAGACTTTTGTGTGTGCTGAATCATACTTCATTGACAATAGAAAGCATCTTGAGGTATTTTTTAAAAATAAGTAATTGCTTGTTAGGTATAGGAGTCTTATACTTTGTAACTTTGTATACTTTGGTATAGGAGTCTAATACTTTGTAACAAATTTGATTGCCATCTGTGTGAAAAAAATATTTAACTTTCTATACTTCAAGGAAGCTAGGAAGACAAAAATGCAACTGTGACATTTGAGGAAATGAAAAGTCAACATATAACAATGTAAATCACACATAGCAAACACAGCTATAATAAACATACCTTTATCCATCTTAGATACAATGACAAATACTTCCAAAATTCAAATTATATTTTACAGCCTAAGTAAATATTAAAAGGCCGCCAAATCTGCTAGCATAAATCCCTGTGACCTCACAAGTTTTTGCCATGTGCATTAAATAAAATGAGAATGAATCATGAAGGCATTTTTGCTCTGCTGAGAGAACACACAGGTAAAAAGAGATAATTTTACCAGATGCTTTCAGAAGTGATGTATTTCTGGAAGGCCTGTGGAACTGTGACTTTGTCTACTGGCAGGTTTTGTATTATTCTACTGCTAAAGTTATAGAAATGGTCATGAATTATTTGCATACTGATGGCACCTGCAGTGTAGGAATGGCAGTCATCAATTACCAAAGAAAGCATCCCAGAGAGCTTACACTTTAAAATATTCTACTATGAGAATAATTTATACTGGGACAGCTGTGGTCACTCTTGTAGAGTGTATCACTCAGTTCAACTGGCTAAATTGTCGGTTTGGAGGCCATACTGGGGAAAGCACTTAGCATGTAAGGTCAGGTTGGGCAGGGCTTAGAGCAACCTGATCTAGTTAGAGATGTTCCCACTCTCTGCAGAGGGGGTTGGACTAGGTGATCTTTAAAGGTAAATTCCAACCCAAACCCTTCTGTGATTCTATGTTAGCCTTCTGTGGTGACAGCATATATGTCTGAGTTCACCTTCTGTGCAATACAATGAAACTCAGCAAGGGGTGCATGCAGTGTCATCAGAGGCAAGCAGTGTCCATCCACATGACTCCACAGGAATGGCTGAAGGTTTTGACAGTTCATATCCTAGTTCTCCCTTATCTTTTTTTTGTCCATGCCATCAGGTCACTTCCTTTACTGTTAGTAATCTCAGTCTATCTCTATTAATAAGTCTTGCAGACCTGTAGCACTAATCAGTGTTTCAGACTGTAACCCTGACTGCACCACATACAGAGGCTTAAAAATCCATTTTTCCTCTGATAATTTGAAGCTTTATGTTTAATATTTATTGCAATGAATAGTCTCAGGAGATGACAGTGGATGCATGATAAATATGTTATCTCCCCCCCAAACAAACATACATCCATCTGTCTATCCAAAAGATGGTACTTGCCAGCTGTGCATATATAAAGAGTAAATGTAAAACCAGCTGTTCAGTCAGTTCATCCCATATAGTGAGCTTGTCACTGTAATCACTTTGGCTGGGAAAATTTCCAGTCATCACACTGCTGGCTCTTCATGAATCACACTTGTCAGGAAAACGTCAGCATCTTTTCTATGACATTTGGTTATTTTTAGGCTGAATGCTATGAGTGTATTTAGGGCAATTACTTTCAGGACTTGAGAGAAATCAATTGATAACACTAAAAACCATATGTCTGGCTCTAAACTGAAGCAGCAGACTTCATGTTTGAATAAAAATATACAGTTATTCTTCCAGTGCACTCCATCACAACAAGCACCAACAATAAAGTCTCATAAAATTTCCCAAACTTCTGAAAAATGGACAGGTTGGAACAGTTCTGAGAAAAGCAGTGGCAGTGACTGGTCAGAGATCTAGAAAATATTGCTAGGAGGAGAAATCTGAACAATTGATGTTGTTAAGGAAAAAGAAAAAAAATGACTGAAGACAAAGAGACCAAAAGGTTGAAATCTGTCATTAAATAAAAAAGCAATACTTTGGTCTTGTTTTAATCTAGCAGAGAGACTGTGGTAGTAAAGATTCAGGCTGGATACCAAGAGAAAATTTGTATGAATTAAGACAAAAGCATTAGCTAACAAGTTTAAGCATATGCAATGTGTCTAAATACTTTGATATAATCCCATGGCATCTACATGTAGATTTTTTTTAATTGTCTTTATAATATACACATGTAAGCTATATTTATAAATGTACAGCAGTATGATAACAGCATTTCAGTAGAAAACTAAAAGGTGCCTAATGAAAGCTCTGTGGCTGTTAGCACTGCTGATCTACAGGTAATGGGTGGACAACTTGCATTTTTAACCAAAGCTTGAAGATCTGATTAGGCACAGGTATTGCAACATCAGGGAAAACAAGTGAATGGTGCCTTCTTCTGGGAAGAGCAATGTCAAATATACCTGGTCCAATTTTTTACTGATGCTTTACCCATTAAAGAGGATTTTCTACATCTCGCCATAGTACCACAAATCACAAATTGCACAACATTAATTTGTTTTTCTCCTCCTAACTTTCTAGCACTAAAACAATTTTCCAAAGGATCTTTGGTTAAAAATGCAATAACTTTGATGAAATAGCACATTTCCATTACATTTTTAAAAGGAAAATTGCTTCAGCACAACACCTTTTTTCTGAAGTGTTCAAGATGAGAAATGGTTGGGAATGTTTCTTTAATTAGCTACTACTTTTCTATCTAAATCAAAACTTTCCTGACTATAGGTTTCAAGGTCTGCACCTGAAAATATTGTCTTGGAACATAAGTCTATTTCATTGTGCTTTGACTTTCAGATTATATTTATACTAATTAGCTATCACAGCTCTGTACTTGATAATGTAGGTGAACAGGTGATTTTTATGCTGTTTGAGATTATCCAGACAAATTAAAAAAAGTTGAGTTATTATCATGATGGTTAGTCAATATTTTCTAATATAAATTGTTGTGAATCTCTGTTCTCCAGGAAACATCAATATTTTGTATCCATTTAGTTTGAAAACATTTTTTAAATAAGGAAAGATCTTGGCAAAGGGAAATTCTGTTTTTACCATAATCATAGATAATGTAATCAGGGCTCAGCTGCACTATTCAGAGATTTACCATCTCAAAGCTCAAGGAGAGATTCCTTCTCCATAGATTAAGTGGAAAAATGTTATAGGATAGGAGAAAAGACAGATTACTGAATACCAGAAAAAAACTGTGAAAGAAACATTTAAATTAACTGTAGTCCTGGTTAGACTCATTATGGACACACACAGTTTTTGGACGTCAGTCTCTGATATTCTCTGACCCATACAACCCACTCATAAGACAAAGCTAAATAACTGAAAATTTACTCATGGCTTTTTTTTCTATTTTTTTTCCAGTCTCTTTGCCCTTTAAATTAACTGTGGTTTTAAAATAAGATTTACCTGGATTTATCATCATTGACTTCTGCAATGTAAACTATTCCTCTGGGGTTCTTTAAATTCTTCTTAGTGTGGCATTTGTAGTGTTTACACAATTAGGTGAGTCTGCAGTTTAATTTGGTTGCGTTCATACATATGTGTATCTGACCACTCAGACAGTGTTTCACTTTTAACAGAGTTCAGCAGGAAGAAAGAGGTGCATGCAGGAGGAATTATGAGGAGCAAATCTAGGGGAGCATCTAATAAAGTCATAGACAAGGTTTTAGGAGATTATTCCTTTCGTAGACTCTGCACAGTTCACAGTTAGTTATGCAGAGACTTTGATTTGATGAGAACAGGAGCTGGTTAATTAGATCTAGAAAACTGGGCTGCACAAACCCTGTAGGAATTTATGAGCTGAGCCCTGAATTTTGCTTAATAGTCGTTGGATTCAAGCAAACAGCTTTGAGCTTGCTTAGGGGACAGAGTTTAAAAAAAAAAAACAAAGCATCAAACAAACACATAAATAAAAACAATAATAAAATAATAACAAAAACAAACAAACAAAAACACCACAAACAGACAGAAACAAAACCCAAAAACCAGAAACAAAAGTCTCCAATCACTTCAAGGGAAATCTTCCATGGCCTCTAAACTCCTGTCTAACTGACAAACCCTGGAAACTTCACTTCCTATTTTAGTAGCCTTCTAAAGTACTTGCTAGTTTAGAAATGTGCATGGAATGCATGTGACCCATTTTTTTTTACCATTATACTGTGTTGTAGTCACAGTATAGAAAATAACCATCTTCAGGGAAGATAAACAGACATGTCCAGATCAAGACAACCAAAAGATCAAGACAAAAGACAAATGACCAAGATGGTGAATTTACTGCTTGCCCTTTGAACTATTCTAGAAGAAAAAAAGGGTTAGGATTAAAAAAAAAAAAAAAAAAAAAAAAGGGGGTTGTAACTCTTCCCAAATGTATACATAACTAAATAACAGAGAAGTTTCCATTGTCTTTTGGAGTATTCTCAGATAGTTTTGATTTCCATGGAGTTTTACACTACCAGCTATAAATGTAGTGTATATCACTAAAAACATGAGACAAAAAAGTGTTAAATTGAATGAACTCACTGGTAGCAAATATATGTTTTCTGTCTGTTCTTTTTTAAATGTTATATTCTTTTTTTTTTTTTTTTTTTTTAAAAAGAAGCAACTGGGCCAGGTGGGGATGTCTGGCTATACCTTGTGCCCTTGCAGAAGAACAGACCCTTCATGAAGCCCAAGAGCTTCAAAAGTTCAAGGTGTGGCAAGCAAAGGGAAGGTGAGATTTGGGAAAGAGATGGGAGCCTGTAGATTGCCAGAGTCCCCAAAAAACTGTTGAAATAAGCAGGAATGGATACATTAATTAAAAAATGCCAAAAAATCACTGTCTGGGACAAAGACTGGACTTTGGGGCAAACAGAAAATTAAGTTGTTAATAAATGAGTTTGGAAGCAAGGAATTGCTCTGCAAGGCCACAACAGATAGGTGAAGATATGCCTGTGAACTTCTTTTCAGTTCTCTCCTGTGTAGTCAACATGGAAGCCAATTCTAAGTTTCACAGACGTTAGTTATTCTAATTTTTGCTCAAATTTGGCTTTTGATTATAACTCCTCTTGGTGTTTTGGGTATGCTCTTTAGTAAGAAAAATGTTTAGGTGTATTCATCTTAGATCTCAGGATGCTTTTTCAAACCCATTTATAAATCTGCCCTCCAGAACATCCTGTTGCAAAGATAGCCATGGTTCAGCTGTGCATTGTATTCTCTTTATCAACAGCAGTCTTGTTTTTATAGACTCTACTATCTTTTTCTGTTCTCTCATTTTTCTCATTTATACCTATGATTGTCCTTGTAGACATCTTCTTTATGTCCTCCTAAGTAATTATATCACCTGTTTGAAATGGTATTTTCAGGATTGCAGGATGTATTGAGGATATAGGAATATTATGGATTAACGCACTTACATAAATGTGTTCTATTTTGCTAAACTGTTGTGATAACTTTATAAAACCAATCTGTTGCATTTGTTTGTGTGATTATAACTTGAGTTTAAGTGCTAATGAAATTATTCCAGTCAACAGGGAATTGGTAGCAAAAATATCAGTGATATAAGTAAGTGGGTAAATGATGATTTTCCTTTTTCAGAAGACAAACTGAATACTCTTCTGATGAAAGTTGACAATAATGTTCATGATTAGCTTGGGAAAAAGAATTCTGAGTGAGCTAGACAGTGTTTCTGTTAGAGAAGTTAAAAGAAACATGGTAAGAGATCTTTGAATATCCTGCAGGGACATAGTTCACTTGAACATTTTATACTACCTGACCTGAGGTAAAGCATTTATTTAGTTGAGGAGAGCTTTGATGTATACTGTATCAAACTTGCTATAGTATACCTAGGTAGGTCTGATTACATGTAAATAAAAAGACAGTCATATAATAATAATACTAGTCTTAGCATTCCACAGTACAGGTTTTTATTCTGTTAAATTGATATAACAAGTCCCAAAAAGTTTCAGGTGACCTCAGTCAGTCTATGATTTTTAAGGCACTGAATACTGTTACACAGAGAAATCAACCATCTCTTTTAATAAAGAAGCAAGAAAGAATATTATTTAATCAGACCAGTGAGCACAGACCATGAAAATTAATATTAAATGGATGCAGTGACACACAGGACTAGAACTTTATATTAGAAATCCAGTGTTTCTGCTGTCAATGTGGCATATAACTCGGCCTTGGCTGGAATTGTTGTGTGCAGTATCAAATTTCTTAACACATCCACAATTGCAGGATCAGGCTGATTGCATTTAAACATTGATTTTCATGCTCAGATTCATTGACTCATCCCTTGGAAGGAGAAGGACCTTTCTGAAACTAATACTGTTAAACTAACATAAGCAATTGTCAGTTACCAACACTCAAGCTGCATGTTTCATCAACTCTCTGAGAATCAGGATTGTTACATCACCTCTGCACTTACTTCTCACTTGTGTTTGACTGTTTCCTTATTCTCATCATGGACAGAAGAATGCAGAAGAGATGGAAAGACAGAAAGATGGATGGATGGATGGATGGATGGATGGATGGATGGATGGAATGAGGGAAGGGAAGGGGAGGGAAGGGAAGGGAAGGGAAGGGAAGGGAAGGGAAGGGAAGGGAAGGGAAGGGAAGGGAAGGGAAGGGAAGGGAAGGGAGGAAGATTGGTTGATTAGTTCTGTAATCTCTGTGTATCAGAACAACCTGTTTGGGAAAGACTGTAGAAATGAGTGTGGCATTTGGTCTGTGAGAGGTCCACTGATAGAGAGGTCTTTTGAGACAAAAATCTTATAAAAGAAACATATAAATGTAGATTGCTGAAGACTCCTTTAAGAATAATATAGTCTCTTCTTCTAAAGGTCAAGTTGTGTCTGCTGTTCTCAGTCAGCTCTGGAGAACACAAGTTTAGCTTTGTGTATTACCACAGCTTTCCAGAACATTTTTACCACTTAAAGAAGGAAACAGCAACAATGCTAATTGAAATAAACTGTCACAAGCAATGAAATGCTCATTAACTCTAATTGTCAGCACTTTCACTTTTCATGATAGTTACAAAAGGGATTAAAAAATTTTAACAAACCTGCTAAAAAATCCATACATTTTTACATCCCCTGCCCCCTTCAGCCAATATAAGTAGAAGAAAATGAGATCCTTGCTGTGTTTCTCTAAAAAGAAAAAGACAAGAAACAGACAGCTTCTGTTGACCTCTTCACCTCCATTAAGAAACAACTCCATATGAATTCTGTAAGTAGCTCTGTCCTATATGAGATGGTAGAAATTTCTAGCTTGGAATACAGACTGCATGTTTTGTTTTCTGGTTTTGCTTCTGACTTACCCTGACCTAATCAAATCAGCCAAAAATGGGTTTTCTTAACTGTATTACATTGTGATCTACAAGGGAAAAAGAGGTAGGCCAGGTCCCCTTCCTTGGCTCAATCATCTGTTAATCAATTTTCTTAATGATAAACTACCAGGCAAAAAAAATTACCTGGCCTAGTGGTCATAAACTCATCCCAGGTCAGAAAACATAGGTTGTCTTGCTATCTCTTCTTCTGTGGCCCTGAACAAATCTTTTCACCTATTTCTGGTGAGTTTCTTTCCAGGCATTTACTTGCTCTAGTTTATAAACTCTTCAAAATTAGTAAACTGTCCCACTTCATGCCTGATAGCAACAGAATCCTTGTATTTACTTAATCAGTTCAATAATGTTACAATAATTAACAACACCACAAAGAGGACGGGTAATCTTTCTTGAGTATATCTTCATACATTTTTTAAATTTTTTACCTTTGATAAAATAAGCCTTTCACATCCTTACACCATCATTTTTAACATTAATCTGTTGAAAAGCCACTAATTGATACAAAAGGCAGAAGGTGGCCCAAGTATAGATCTGAATCTGATTTTTGGTGGTACAGCTGACAATTCATATGGTGAACGCTCAAGAAAATAAGATTAGAAGGAAAGATTATGGTCATATAATATCACCATTTTGAAAGAATCCTGAGACATTTTGAGGAAACCATGAATATAACAACATCTGAGTGACTCAGTTCTTATGGAACAACCATACACATTTCCTGAGCACTTTTTTGTTCCTATTTATGGGAAAGCATATGGTACAAGAAAACAGTTTTAACAGTAAAAGCAAATGTTTCTAATACCCTGGAGAGCTAGATACTGTACTTTTAGCTTGGGTATCTGAAGGGCATCAATCTTGAGAGCTTTAAAGACACCCAACTATCTCTACTGCCTCTACAGAGAACTTCAATGATTTCTTCAGCAGGTCAAAGTTACATGCTTAAACTGTCTAGGTGGGACATCAGTCCTTAATTTCCTGTTTGTTACATGGTCTCTACACGTGTTTAGCCCTCCAGAATACTAATCCTTATATATTCAAAAGGAAGATAAAGTCCCATGCCCAAAATGTCTGCAGTCAAAACAGGGGAGAAAGAGACATGATGGGAGGGAGGTGGAAGTAGGGAAGGTTATGTGAATTTGAATAACAGGTTAGATACGGGGTTACAAATCACATCTAGAAAGTCCCAGTCCAGTAACGAAGTCTGCAGACCACACTACCAATAACACTGTAGTAAGCATGGTGCTAGAGACAAAAGGGACTGAGAACATCAATGGCAGCAAAAGATCTAAAACGAGACCTCTACCTTGACAATACCAGAAACAGGTGCATCCCGGGAATGGGGAGGAGAAGCATACATCCCTAGCTGACTGGACAGTGCAACAGGGAAAGGAGAGCACCAAACACACATCCTAATCTTAACACTGAAACATTTAATATTTTTACTTATAATTTTTCATGGTAAACTAAGCTTCCAATTTTATCATATGCAGGCAACATACAACAAGACTTTTTTACACTGTTAATAACTTCTGAGCCACATCCTTTTTTCTTCTTTACTGCAGAAAAGCTACTTTATTTATAAAGTAAAAAGAAAAAATATTTTAAAAAATTGGGGTTGTCTAGGAGCAATCTGCATCGGTGATTGGATTATGTACTAACAGCGTTACTTATCCCCATCTGAGAGGTACCCTACAGGGAAAAGCTCCAAAGAAAGACATTGCATTAGGGGAAGATTTGGAAGTCTGATTGCATTCTGCTTCCATCTCTCTGCAGGGCTGGCTGTCAGTGGCATTCAGAGCCATGCAGCAGGAAAGGAAAAACAACTCTCTAACATTGTGAGTCACCAGTGATTGAAAGCATCTTTTCCCCTGTTTAAGGTCTGGCCAGGGGATGTGATTCAGAGAGTTCATTGAGAATTTGTGTTAACTCTACCCAGGTTCAACTCTGTCCTGTATTTTCAAGTTGGAAACTGATTATTTTACAGTATCATGAAAGTGAAGGAATAAAGCGTGTAAATCTTATAGTGAAGATGCAGTTCATAACTATAAACATTCTCTCAAGCAGTGAATCTGGATCCAGATGGTATACAATATGAAACCAGAGAATCTGGATCCAGATGGTATACAATATTAAACCAGTGATATCTCTCTAAGCACATTTAAAAATAATTAATATTACCATGGATTTCCTCCAGACTTCTTCCCTGTCATGAATACAGAGCAGTATGTTCCCTTAGGAGGAGAAAATTGCAAAGTTTTCTGTGTTAACCACTAAGTAATTTCTCTACTTTCATCATTTAGTGATCTGGTGGGTTATGGCTTGAATTCTAAGGGTTGCAGAGATTGGCAGACCTCAATAGTTATCCACTGAACAGCTTCATACAAGAGGTTTTCAAATGTGGGATAGCTTCCTCAAATGCCCCCAAAATTTGTGTTATGGTGTCTTAACTCTATAGAAGAAACACCTACAGCCAAAAATTTAGATAATTTACAGAATTTAAAATAGACACATGAATTTGTAGAACTGAACAAAAATGCATAGAAATATGCCTCATCATACCCGAGTTTGGATTTATTTTGACATGTATGATCCTACAATCTGAAATAGAAGAAAATCTCAACAGTAGAAAGATTCTGATTTTTCTTTCAGAATATATTTTTAATTTATATATATATATATTTTTTTTTTTATTTTTTTTTTTTTTAGTTTGAACATAAGGTTATAAGATTGGAAAACTACCCAGTTTTGAAATTCAGGTCTAATTGTTTACTAAAATGTTCTATCTGTATGAACAGAAAATAACTGCATTGCTTGCAAAAGGTAAGAGCAATTTAAAAATCCTCAGTCTTTTTAGATCACATATCACAGAGCAGCAGCTGGATGGAAAAACAAGAAGTAAAGATGAAGAATGCAAATACATCTACAAATTAAAACTGAGATTTTTTTCAACAGAAATTATTGCTCATGAAACAGGAAGATTGATATCTATTTTAGCATTTAAGGGTCAGAACATCCAGAAGTATCCACTGATTTAACTCCAGTAAAGTAAATATGCAGCAATTGAGTAACTGCACTTGGGATTTCATATGCATAATTTATTATTTTCCTTTCTGTGAAATAAAATTAGCATAGAATGCTTTTTGTCATTTGTATATGAAAAAATGTGTAGTGCTTTCCATTGTATAGCAGTGGTACTTGTCCTGAGCTTTTTATTTGTGTTTTCTTGCTTAAAAAGTTCTAACATCCTAAGGGACTGCAGAATGAGATTTGCTTCACTCAATCAGCGTCTTCCTCTACATATACAGATTAAGGTCTTACTCGTACCAAGTCACAGTTACCACATCTCTGCTGGGTTTTTTTCTATTTATATATTTCCAAGTTTTTCTGTCAGTCAAGATTAGCACAATAAAATCCAGGCAGATTCAAATACAACATATTTTTAAATTACTTAGCATCATTGTTTGGCTTATTACACAATGTATTACGTTTTCATACTGCTTTAAAAAAAAAAAAAAAAAAAGAGTTTTAATGCTAACTCTGCTATTTATTTGGTTTTTGATCTATTTACTAGCTTTTAGATCTGGGCAAGTCACTTTACCTTAATCTTCTCTTATTGCTGAATGTCCCCAAGAGCTTCTAGTGTCACTGTCATCAGAGCAACAATAATAGCAAACAGCACTGCATCATAAAAAATACCTCAGAAAAGCAGAATGAGAGTTTATATAGTGTGGTTTCAAATATTTAGACAATTGGCAAACATTTCCCTTGTCTCTGCAGCCATACAGATTTTCAAACCAAGCTAGAATATGTTTCAAAGGCAATCGAAACAAACAAAACACATTCCCTCACACAGACTAAGATGCGTCAAGGTAATATTACTAAAATGTGTGGTATGGCAAGTATCTACAGAAAAGGAAATGATAGTCTTTCTGTTTGAAGCGGCCTATCACAGGGTCATCTAAAGATTTCAAAACAATGAACACAAGTGACAGAATATTGTGAATTAATCTTGACGGTGTTAGCAGTGATAGCAGATGATCTCACTTGCAAAGTCAGAAATAAAACCAATCAGCTGTGAACGCATTTGTTTTTTCATATTTTTTTCTTTTTCATCTACCTACTTCTTGTCCTTCACCTTGCCATGTCTCATTGATAAAAAATATAAGCTTGAAAAAAAAGTTCTGCATTTTTCACTCACACTGTTTTTTTTAAGACAGAAGTCCTTTACAGCCTGAGATAAAGATATTGAAGGCTTCAGCTTCATAGGAACAGATTTATGTTTTGATAGTGGTTTATCATGACCTGCATTTCTGTAACAGCACCTCCAAAATGCACCCCATATTTAATTCCTTGTTTCCCCATGAGCAAATATGGACTTTGGATGAGCTTGGGGGAAGAACACTGCTTTGTGATGGTTGAACTGGAAAGCTGTGATGGTGTGTGGCACTGCTTACACAAATTCATCTCATCTGAGACAACACCTTGTTGAGTAACGTGATGTGGGGTGAAGGAGAACAAAGGAAGAGCCACATGCAAAAAAAGATGGAATTTGTCTGGTTGCACAATAGAGGAAGGGCCATTATGCTGCACTCTGTGCACCTCCCCTGCTATGGGAGATCTGCAGAGCATGAGGTCACAGGAGGACATACAGGTGAGACCGCCCTGGTGTGGGTGAGGCAGAGCAGAGCTGAGCTGTGGATTCATGGGCTGTAAGTACTGCCCGTGATAAGAAAAGATGAACTGGCAGACATGCTGTGAGGAGCTTGGCAGGCCTGTTGCAGGTCTCAGCCAACATGTGCCAGTAAGACTGCCTGTAAGACCCTGTTGTGAATTTTCTAGGCCAAATGGAAGAGTCGGAGGCCAGACCATAGCCTATAAAAGAGGAAAGACACTGGGGAGCCCTTGGGGCTTTCTTTTATTGCAACTGAAATGAATGTCCTGATGTTAGTTGCAGCCACTGGCTGGCTGAACACTAACAAAATTGCATGTTTCTTTTTCAAGCTCATGTCAGTAAATGGGAGGAAGAGAGGTTTCTGCTTGCTCTGCTGGCTCCTCAGTGAGCCATAGAGATCATCCCAAAAGGCAAGAGATCAGCAACATTTGTTACTCTTGTATAATGCCTGCCAATAACGTATCCAGGATGTCTAAGCTTCAATGAGTCTTCAAAATCCTGTATGTCACTCATACAGCACTACTTGTTTAACAGCACCCATTGTCCAACCCATTAGGGAGTACTACTCCTTGGAATAAATACAATTTCTAAGTGTTTGGTCCATCCAGTTACAATCCCCATATAGTTTCCTGACCTTTTAATGTAATGTTTAGGTGCCACTCAAAAATCAGCGGTGGCAGGAGAGAAAAATGAGGTTGGTTTGTTAGGATTTTTTTTGTTTGTTTTTTTTCTTGGTTGGTTGGGTTTTGTCTGTTTGCTTGTTTGTGGTTTTTATTGGTTGGTTGGTTGGTTGGTTTTGATACACAACTCAGTGTAAGCCACTTATTGTTGAAAGCCATAAATTCGTTGTTCTTGGAAGTTTAACGCTGGAATTAACAAAGTCTAATGACTATCAGTCAATAAAGTCACTTGAAGGAGATACAATAGCAGCGTTCTCCTTCTAATTTCCACAAATGTGCTAATGTAATGTAATGAATGCAGAAAAGTTTACTTTCACACATTCTTTATTCTTTGCTTTTAAGCCTGAAAGTTTTATATTTCTGGTTCAAACTATCAGGTGAATTTATTATGCGATGATCAGAGCATGAGAAACATTATGCACCTAGTGATACCCTCTTTTCTTATCCACTTAAGCCTTAGATGACATTCATTGATGAAATTACACCAAAGAGACTGGAACAACATGAGTGTATTTCAGGTGAGGATCCACCCTACTGAATACACTTGAAGATGGGAATTTTTAACTAAGATGTGATGTTAAAAGAACAGAGAGTACCTTTTTTAAACTGGCAGCAAAAATTCTCTTAAATAATGGGACTCTCCGTGTTAACAGTCATTTGTATTAGAAAAGGACTCTCATTTAATCAAGCCATATCTAAATCCCAATCAGAATCTTGTATATGGTTATGCTTTAAAATATTTTTGTGTGTGTGTGTTTTCCTTATGCCACTGCCACTTAGGATTCTGGCAGTAAAATAATGAGCTGTAGCAGTAGGTAGGTGTTTCAACCTCTTCTGATCTTGAAGAGGTAGAAAAAAAACCAAATGAGACCCTCTGTCATAGAGCTCTGATGTGTGTGCATTGGCACAAGTAAGTCTCTGGGCAAGGAATTGTTTCTATACACTTGATTTGCAGAGCATGACATATGCAGGAGCACCCACTCTCTCCACATTTGTTTGCCTGATTTTGATGAGATACGCAATGAAAGAGCACATCTAAGGAAAGACATGAAGCTTCGCCCATGGTGGTTTTGCACCTAAGCCAGCTGTAGCAAGTTATATCCTATCAGAGATATCACAGACAGCAATGAAGGCAGCAGCAAATGCCATGAGCAAAAGATGTCAGCACAGACCATTCAGAGCTTGAATTGAAGCCCACTGCAGAATTTCACATCACAGCAAAATGTTTTGGATTACTCCGCTGAACACAGAACTTGGTGTAAGGATTTGTTCTTCTGTTTCCCTTCTCTTCCCAGCTGACAACATCCTAAGAGAAGTACATTCTCAGAAAAATGAGATCATGTGCTACAGCTGCTTCCAGCTATGGAAGAAGATATCACAGAATCACAGAATGTTAGGGTTGGAAAGGACCTCAAAAGATCATCTAGTCCAACCCCTCGGCCAGAGCAGGATCACCTAGAGTAGTGGAACAGGAATGCATCCAGGCAGGTTTTGAAAGTCTCCAGAGAAGGAGACTCCACAACTTCTCTGGGCAGCCTGTTCCAGTGCTCCGTCACCCTCACA